>BMAO01036130.1:0-247134 GCA_019973975.1 Trichonephila clavata
TTTATCATTATCGAAATCAATATTGAAATCGCCGCCAAGTATGAGTAGATATGATGCTCTGTTTCTTCATTTGCTTAGAACCGCCTACTGGTATATGCTAATAATGTCTCGTTATGCCACTAACATTCCGATTGACAAAAACATAAACTGTCACGATAACAATTTGCTTACCGTTAGGCAAAGTGCATCTCGCGCCACATATATCTCCTGAATTAGATTTAGTTTGATCAACGGTACCGCGGGCATCTCTTCCAAAGTAAGCATCATGATTGTCAATAATAAACTTCTGTAGTGAGTCCCCAAAGTTTTGATAGATGCTGACTCCACCGCCCCCACGATTAATGCTTGTCGTCTTTACAGTGTTGCTGATTCTTATAATCAAATTATTAGTCTTACTGATATAATCAACTACGAACTGGGCGCAGGAATATTCTTCAGTGATGAATTGGAAATCCCTGTTGGACCCAACCACGTTAAATATAAAAGGATTAAAACAATTAGGCCATTTTTCGGAAGGTTACCGTTTTATAAATACTCGAGGGTGAGTTATTCCAGCTCGTAAAATGTTTCTGTAATCGTCCTCCAATATTATGTAATTAGCTTGATAATAGTCGTCAGTGCCATTGTAATCATTATCTTCTAGATTTTTAATGTGGCGCAAGGGGCAAAAAACAGCGTGTGTGTGTGGAAGAGTAAGGTTGTCGAATTTGTTGTTCCATGCATGTGCCATAAATATTTGAAATCTTGAATTCTTTACAGGTTTACCACAACTAATTATTACTGAAATTTGGCAATTTTGGCGATTTTTTTCATTGCACTTTTTAGGGCAACTGGAAAAGAAAATGCACTCTTTAAAAATAGTAGGTATTATGTATTAAAAAAGAAACAGAAAATTGAAATTTTCAAAATTACAAAGTTCTATAACTATTTTAAAGGAATATTACTATATTCCACTTCAGCTAAAAAGTCAAATGAGCTAGGACATAAAAGGTCATTTCTTTTGAAACCGGTTTTCGACGCCATTGACACCAGTAAGCGAAATGCAAGTTTTAATTTTTTTGGATGGGAGGTGTAATTTTTAAGCTATACTTTCCAAATTTCACACATCGATAACAAACTACAAAAATTTTGAAACCAGAAAGATAAAAAAAAAAAAAAAAATACTGCGTTATTGAATTCAAGTAAAAAGGGTGTTAGAAGAAAAATGCAAAAACATTTTTAAATCTGTAAGATTTAAGCAACTTTTTCAATCTTTGGACAGAACACGAATAATAACGTTTGACACTTGGAAAAAAAAGTTTCGTGGGATTATTTTTAAAACTGACGAAGTTTTTAATGTTTAATTAAAATTTTGAATATTTCTTAAAAAATCGTAAAAAAATGTTTTTGGGGTATTTTATTTTTTAAATCACCGATTTTAAAAGAACAAAGCATGAACTCGTTTGTAAAACATAATGTTGATTAATTACAATGATAAGAAATCCACACAGAACAACTGAAAAATTATTTTCATAAAAACGCGTCAATATTGAATCATTTTAGAAAAAGTCGTAAGAAATGCAAAATATCGTTATTTTGTAAAAACAATTATACTGTATCATGGCAGAATAAATTGTTTTTCCGATTCTGTAATTATTCTTTTTGTCTTATTATGATACAAAAAATTAGGTGACAATTTTGAAAATGCCGAAAATCTTTCTCTTTCTGATTCTTCTTTCAGCTATCTCGGCTGTATACGCATGCGCATAAGGACGTAACGCTTTTTTTTTTTGTTTACGCTTGTATAAATTTCACTCGACATAAAATTTCTATAGCGGGGGCTTTATATGTAATTCGATTCTTAAGGAGTAAACTCCAAAAAATGCAAAGTAGGGTTAAAAAATAGGAAAAGGCAGCTCAAAGCTTTGAAATATATCTCATCTTAATGTTTCAGAACATATTCAAGGAGTTTAAAATCCAAGGCGAGCGTGTATTTAGTACGAATGAACAAAAATCGTGATTATCTTAAAGTTCTTTTTTAGACTTTGCTTTTTCTGGCAAGGTAAGACAGCATTAAGAGAAAATAATCGTTCAATTAAAAAGGGTAATTTTGTATAATTTTTGAAGCTTAGATCAACAAATATTATGTTGCCAAATAAAAAAAAATTATTTCAGAGAGAAAAAAAATAATTGTTCATCACGATGTACAAAATTATTGAAAACATAGCAGATCTCCTGCTAGTTTGATATCCCGGGACAAGTCGCCAAGTTGTTGTTTATGTTCGCCAAGATGGGCGATAACATTACAATGTGGTTACCTTGATATTTCTTTCGTTGGCTGATGTGGTTTCCATGGTGATGACGTTTCTTATAGTTAATTCTAATTGGTTTCTTTTTTTTCCGCGCTATTCCTCTTAATTTCAGACGATTTTACTTCTAAATAGCTAATTTGTTTATTTTCTATTGCGCGCAAATCTTCTTAACTTCAGACGATTTTAATTCAAAATAGTTCATTCTTATTGGTTATTTATTTATTTATTTATTTTTTTGCTCGCGGTAACCCTCTTAATTTCACATGCTTTTAATTCGAATTCTTTTAAAATTAAACCATTTTCAATGCATTCATTCTTCACCTGCTGTTCTACTCCGGTGTTTCACCTGCTATTCTACTCTTCTAAAATGGATATTTACAGTGTTATTGGTGAGTACCAGGACCTTTTTTTCACGGAATATAAGGGCTGCTCTTTCAATTACTTCGGACCAAAAGGTGTTCCAAATTCACACTTTTGGTCCGATTTATTTTTAAAAAGTCAGGATTTTCTTTTCTCTTTCCTCTGTAAGCTTTCGCTGATTTCGACCGTCATTCAATGTGATAAATGTGGCCGTGATATGAAAGTTATTTACGATAAATCACTGAAATTTGATGGTCGAGTTTTTTACTGCGGCTCTTCAGGTGCAAATTCGCGCTGCCGCAATAAAAAAATAATCCGGTACAATTCATTTTTCTCCGGCAGCAAATTGCCAATTTCCACCATTCTTCTTCTGATGTATGAATTTTTCAGACGTTCCTCGTTCGCTCAGATTCATAAGGAACTCGGAATTTTTTCGCAGGCTGTTGCCGATTGGCGCAACTATGCATCCGATGTGTTAATAGATTACATTGTTGTTAACACAGAGAAGCTTGGGGGGGGGGGGGGTAAAACGGTTGAAGTCGATGAAAGCAAGATTGGAAAAAGAAAATATAATAGGGGTCATTTCGTTGAAGGACAGTGGGTTTTTGGCGGTGTCGAACGCGAGACGGGACGCTGTTTCCTGGTTGCAGTTCACGACAGGACGGCAGAAACACTTCTCGGCCTTATCGAATCATGGATCGAACCAGGAACAACTGTCATATCTGATTGCTGGAAATCTTACGAAAGGTTGAGCGAAAGAGGTTATAATCACCTTACAGTTAACCATTCGCTCGAATTCGTTGATTCTGAGACCGGCGCACATACTAACACTATTGAAGTTACCTGGCGCCACTTCAAAGCTTCCTTGCCAGAATACAACCGACGAGGGAGATTTGAAGGATACATCGCCTGGTTCATGTTTAGGAAAATTTGTTTCGCACTGAAACAGGACCCTTTCATAAAATTCCTTGATCTTGTCAGAAATATTAATTGGGCTGACTGGCAAATCGTTTCGGGAGGGGGAGTCGAGGAATCGAATTCATAACCTTTCGTAAAATTCACAACAGCCACTTTCCTTATTTCTCCGCCTTCTTACTCAGTTTTTTTTGGAGGGGGGGTTCTTTAAACATATTATTTCTGTACTTTTAACAATTTCTTTTTTTTAACATTCCTCTCTCTATCCCCACAAATTTATTTATCATGCTTACATTTACTCACCTTGCGTACTCTGTTACAATACCCCTCATATTCCTGTTTAAAAAAAAATCCTGGTATTCATCACTTCGGATACTGTTCTCCACACCCAGAAAAGTAAGTAATATTCTATATTAATCAAATAGTTATTTTTTCGATTTTCATCCACATTATTTTTTCGCAAAATAAACTATCGTCGCACATCTTGTTTTTTCCTCCATTCATTTCGATCCCGATTAAGAAACGGACGACGCCATCTTGGATTCCGTTCCAGCGACAACAACCCCTGTTTGGCGTGATCTTGATCACGCCAAGCAGCGCTTGGCGTCTTGCCCCGGGTTATCAAACTAGTTCCGCAGATCTAATCAGAAGTAACATATTTGAAAGTGTTAAGAAAGGCAAGTATTTGTCTCTATTGGTTTATGAAACTCCAGACGTTTCATATCACGAGCAATTAACTCTCCCCCATAAGATATGTTGGAGGAATTGGAAGTTGAGGAACTTTTTTTCTCGGTTTTTACAAAGCTAATTTAACTGTTTTTGAAAATGTGTACAAAAAAATTGCTTGAAAATTGCATTTTAAAATTTCTTCTTTTTATTTTCAAAAAACTTGGGATCGATGCTAGAAGTGTAATCGCTCAATGTTATAAGGGAAGAGAAGAGTGGTATTTACAAAGATATTGCTTAGGATGAAAGAAAATTCCCATGTCCTCTATGTACATTGTTTAGATGCATTCCTTAAGCGCTTTTCTCTTGTAGATACATCAAAAAGCATTATTTCTGTCTGCAATGTTTTCAGTGTAATGCAATTAACATTACGTTTCATTAAAATAACTAACTACCCTAAAATCGTGAATTTTTTCAAAAATTGACACATTTTTTTTATGATTTTATTTTACAGGCCGTCTTGTTAGTTTTGTAAAAATAATAAGTCTATTATTTTCCATTCACTAGAACAAAAACTACAAGTGTTTTAACAAAAGCAGATGCCATTACTTAAAGCAAGATATATTTTAAAACGCGTTTTATACTCGAAATGTGTTTTCTTTTAAAATACTAAAACGGGAATAGCGATTGCTCAAAAAGTTTTGAAAATAATTAACTGAAGTTTTTTGTGTATGTTCTGTATATAGTATAAGTGTTTTAACCTTCAGATTGATCAATCACTGTTTTATTACAAAATTTACAGTGCCTTACGTTAATATAATCACTGTTTTTTTTTTTTAAGCAATTTCATGTAATGACTAAGATAAAGGGCTCTAGTTTTTGTAAAAATTAAAATATCTGTTATACTGAAGGTCATTTCAAAAATGAATAACATAGCAACACATTAGAATTGTAAAATTGAAAATTTGTTTATAAACTTTTATTACAGAATGGGCCACGTTAATGTTACTTTTTATAAATTTTTACTCCTATTTTAGTAATTAATAATAATTTTTTTCTCTTCTTAATTTGAACATGTTTTTCTTAAAATGTACTAAACAAATCTAAAAACAATAACAACAAAAAATCCTTATACCTCCCATTTTTTTTAAAAATTTGTCGCAAGTAATCGTATACCTTAAGCTTCCCCAAAACGACATGCAATGTTTACAAACGTCAAGAAAACAGTTTATTCAGTCAGTGATAAAAATAACAATTTGTATCTCTCACAAAGCATTAAGCGGCAGATGATTTAGTAGCAGGAAGATAACCTTTCAAGTCGTTCAACTGCATCAAGTAATTATACTTTTTTATACATATTTTAGAGACAACTGAAACTACTCCCCCACCCCCCAAATAGTGGAATATTTTCATGATTCGCTCTGTGGGGCACTATGTTTGAATTTACTCTTTTCAATTAAATATACAAAATAAGTAAATAAAAAGCATTTAAATCATTCCTTCAAAATACATAAATAACCCAAATGCATCAATTCATGAAGAAAAATTCCATCATAACTGCATGCAGGAGATTCTAATTCACGTTAAGAATTTGACGAGAAACTTTACTTTTCTTTGTAAAACAACTTACCTGAGAACATCAAATCGCGTTTCGGGAGAAAAAAGCCGGCTAATTTTATTGTGTGAAACAGAAGCATTACTTATATTGCCTCAACGAACAGTAATTCGATTCGCTATAATCTAATCAAAGAAGCTTGTTCAACTGTGAGCGAAACGTTTGTGATTGATAACAATACTTTATTTCCGGAAATCGATATGTTGTCCGGGAAAGAATAAAAATAACAGTTTATATCAAAATTAATAATTTATATAATCAAAATTACGATTTAAATACAAAAAAAGAATATCACAACTAAAATACATTTCCAAATCTTTTCTAATGCAAATTCTTTCCCTTTTTAAGCTTTTAAAGTTATTTTTTAATGTTTCTGTATCTTTTGAATAAGCAGAGCAATCTGTCAATGTCTTGAGAAGAGAGAAATTCAATGCTTTAAGATCGCCCATCACATTTGTCAGTGTTGAACGTTGAAAAAATGGATCTCAACTTGCATGAACGCTTGGAAATCTTCGCCGAGCAAAAATAAAGGCCTTTAACTTTGTTTTAAAACAGAAAGTTGGTAAGCTTCCAAAATTTACACTTTGTCCTGATTCGCTCAGAAAGTATCGAAAACGTTCTATTTTTTAGCAGTTTGTATGTTTTGAGGTCTTCTCAATCTTTTATACTCCCTAGACCAGGGCTACCCAACCTTTTTTTACCACCAGGCCACATATATGTGACATATATTTCCCGCGGGCCGCAACATGAGGATTAATGAAGGGGGGGAGGGTGCTATAAGATCAAAGACATTTAAAATGTGAAAAATAGATTAAAATATTAAAACTCATAATTTTGGACTTTATTTTAAAACTATATTATACTCTATTAAACTCAACTCACAAAAATATGTTTTATGTATTTTTTACCCAGTTCTGAGGTAATTTCCCTTTTCTTTCATCATTGATTCTCCCCCCCCCCCACACACACACACAAATATTTTTTTTTTTTTTGCCATTGCAAAGATTTTTTTAAGAAAGCCAATTTTTATCTCATCTTGAAAGAGATTCTCAAGCTTAGCAATTTGTGCTTAGAGATATCGTTACGAACAAAATTATATTTTTTAAATAAAACATTTTTTACGACAAACCAAGCAAGTTGTTGTGTGATCCGTGTTTGTTTTTCTCTCCGAAATAGTCAGGATCTCAATTGTCTTGAAACAACATCTTTAGATATTTTCTTGTTTGGAAGACATGAGGGTTAATTAAAAATTAGATTCACCCATGGAAGGGTCGCTACTCCACAGATATTTGCTATCACTAACCGTTGCAATTCCAAAAAGGGAAAAAGTTATCTCGTAATTCAGCGTTTCTCAAACTGTGGAGCGCGCCCCCTAGGTTGGCGTAATAACTCTACGAGGGGGGAGAGAGCATATTGAAAAGTTGAAAACAAAACATTATTTACTAAAAGTAAACAGACAAAATACATTATGACATAATGAAATATAAAGTGCACATTTGTACCGATATAATACAAATTATAAATGTATCAGCACTGCACTATGTATTTCATAACTAAACAATACTAAGTTAAGAACAAGTTTAATAATTACTACCAGTGATCCCACGGGTTTATTATATATAAAATCATATACAAAAATTAACACTTATCTTGATACTTTGTACGGTCTATAATTAATCCATTAACTGTTGATTTAAAAGTTAAGAAATTCACTCCCTAATACCACTGTTTTCCCCGTAAGCACGCACATGTGATATATTGGAGGGGGGGGGGGGGGGGGAGAAATAAATAAGTAAAATACGTAAATTCTTCGCAACACTGTCAAAATCCTTCTATTGCATTCAAAAGCCTTAGGAATAATTTTCTGGATAGCAGTGCACAGAGAAGATTGTACTTCGGAAAGACATACGTCCGGGGCAATTAACGCTTTCGCTGAGCGAGACATTTATATACGCCGGTGGGACTTGAGAGGTTAAACTCGTATTGTAGCTTTAGCGTCAGAGTATAGTATCATTGGAATCAATAAATTGTTATTGTACGGAGAGGAGGGGGGAGCGATGAAAAATATAAATGAATATTGTGTCGCAAATATTGAAAGTTTGAGAAGCCCTGTCGTAATGAGTACCAGTACGACATCGATAGCAAAATTGATATATGTGATTAATAGAATTTCTTACTAAATTTTTTAATGCATTGTTCTCAAATAATTTAATTTGTTATGGCGACCCAGAAAGGTCGTGTGGGCCGCAGGTTGAGTATGGCTGCCCAAGACTTTCTCATACTTCTTGTGGTATGTACAATTTTCCCCCTTACTTATAATTCTAAATCGCCGCCACTGTTTTGAACAAATATGTAAGCGAACTGATTGATTGTTAATTAATATTGCATTTCGAAACTACACTGGTGCTATTGAAGATTGACTTTGTAATTTTGAATTACAATCAAGAGACGAGTACGACATCTGAGCTGGCACCCAACTCTCTCCGAATTCTCGCAATTCCAAAACATAACACTTCTAGAGAAGTGGCATTGGCTCTTATAGAGATGATGGATAAATTAAATATCCTACAACTCAGAAAGAGTTTAAACTATGAAACAGAAAAATGAGAACAAGAGACACACATATAACAATAAAAAGACAATGGGCCAAAATAGGAATTATGTTTTCTAAAACTTACTCGTGACTTCGCGTAGTGAAGCAGGCAGGGCCGGCCATCTGGGGATGCTATGCACCAGGACCCCGCAACTGAAGGAGCCCCCTAGGTGTCAGTAGGACAAAAAATACATTTTTGTCGTAAAATTTATTATTGTAGATCTCTGAATTTCCACGATTTTCAAACTATTTATTGATCATATAAATGTTAGGTTTTGTTATTTGATTCGCGCGCAGAGGATCCCCACCTATAAACTGGGTTTTTTAGAAAAAAATCCCAATACCGCGCCATTAAGAAATGAAAATAATACATATTCCTTGTGTTTTCTGTATGTGCTCTTAAGTGCTAATATTTGGTAATTTCTACATTCGTAATCGCTCTCAAAATTTTAAGACTATGTGATTCTATTTTTGTGAATCTAAGTAGAAATGATTCAATTTCTTAACGTGTAATAATCTTCCACATCGAGAAACCTTTGGTGTGTCGGTGTTAAAATCCCGCCTGGGTCACCATTTTGGTGCATTGAGAGCAGTGTCGAATTAAACAACATGGAGGCCACCTAAGCAGTCGAATTCACGGCCCCCTGTAGCCTAATAATTTTATTACCCAACATTTTAGAAATATATTTCATTGCATAAATAAAATAACAAATTATCAGGAAATTAAAAATATATAAATAAATAATTATTTATTAGAATCTGTAATAAAAAATACTTGCAATAAAAAATAACTAAATATTTTATTTTCACTTGTTTTGGCCGTGAATTCGTTCTAAAAGAAATCACGTCTCATTTGTGTTCTGCAAGACGTTGTATTCAATGACCGTAATAGCAAGTGAGTCCTTTTTTTCTTTTGTTACTGAAAATCAATGACAATTTTTTAACATCTTTAATTTTGAAAAGCGTTGTTCACCAGGAGCATTTGTTATCACACAAGACACCTGTATATTTTTATTGCTGTCATGACATTGGGAAACGTTGATTGCAGCAAGTTTTTGAAAACAAGTTCGTATGATCGCGATGCTAGTACAGTTAGATTCGTTTTTAAAATCTTTTTGTAATATGAAATGCCTAAAATGAACCCTTTTATCTGTGAATTCAAATTTGATGTCCTCAGGGTGATATTCTCTAAATATTTGGGCAGCTTATTTAATTTTTGAATTTTCCCGTAGTAGAGGAAATCAACGAGGAATCCAAATAGAAAAGATATTTTACTATATGCTTCCAAACGACGGGGAAGTTCTTTATATGAATTGTCTAATATAGGTAGGTAAGTTTGAGTTTTGAATTTTTCACTTCCTTGAAGCACATTTTTTTCATTGCCATCATCATTATGTCGTTTTCTTATGCTCACCACGTCTACATTCAACCGTGTATTGCGAATCTGTTTTCTCATTTGCCTTTCTTTCATATTCGTAAAACATTTCTCCTATCACGAATTAAAAAAATACAGCATTGATTTCAGAAGAATGACGGCTGTTTGAAGTTCTATTGATTTCATTTGTATAGATTTATTTACTCCATTGATTGGGTTTTAGCCAATAACTCAAAAGAGTTCCATGGTAATATTTTCTTGCTTCTACAAGTCTTTTAGAAAGCATTTAACTTAACTTGACTCAGTGGCACAACAGCCCATGAGGGCCAAGGCCTACTGTTCCCAATTCAGTAAACGTGACCTTGGGTATGAGGTGCATGAGCAGATGTTCCGGTCAGGTGGTCAGTTTGACGCAAAAACCCCAGTGTTAAGTGTTAAGTTCCCAAGCAAGCTTGGTACTCATGTATCGACCCAC
Organism: Trichonephila clavata; assembly: GCA_019973975.1. NCBI lineage: Eukaryota > Metazoa > Arthropoda > Arachnida > Araneae > Nephilidae > Trichonephila > Trichonephila clavata. The sequence continues at coordinate 10,291 of BMAO01036130.1, forward strand.
TGGAAGAATGAAAGGCTGAGTCAGCCTTGCCTTCTACCCGGAATTTGAACCTTGGACCTGTGGTGTGGAAGCGCGATGCACTAATCACCCAGCCAATGGGCTCCTTAGAAAGCATTTAGCTACAGGAATTACTTGTAGCTTTTGAGTCATATCTTCAGTAATGACCTACGAAACTTTCTGGAAGCTACTATAACCTTTGAATAAAGCCATAGTAGCACCTCGTGTCATTTAGTCTTTTTACAAATAGTTCAGTCTTTGCTGTCCTCAACATAATCACCCGAGGGTGTGTCGATACTGAGAAAAAGGTATACATTGCTTGTAGAAGAGCAAAGAACAAAATTGCTCCAACACAGATTTCTGCCACACATATACTCCAACTAAATTTATCGAGTGTACTGCACTCGGAATGTAGCGTGCAAGCTGGTTTATCTTTAAAATATGCGCTTTAAGACCATTGTAGCATCCCAGCATATTTGCTGAAAAATCATAAGATTGCCCTCTTAAGTTTTTTATATCAATGCTGCATTTTTTAGGAAGGTCAGAATAGTGCTGACAAGCGCATCTCCAGTGTGACTTTGTATGGGAATGAATGTTAGGAAGCGTTCTGCCACTTAACCATCACTCTCACTTATCTGAGCACTACTGTCAGTTGATCCGTAAGAGATAATAACTAATAAAATAACTTAATATAAATTTAGCCTTGATTATAAGCTAATCACAGGAAAAGAAAAGCTAAATAGCCTACCAAGATGTTTTGCACTCTGTATGCAATTGAACATCCGGAGTTTGGACGAAGTCTGTGGAGCTTTTACCCATTAGTATGTGCAAATTGGATACAAGACGATGTTTACGTAGCAGACTTGCGTTCTTGACATCACAGACTTCGCCAGGATGTTTTTGGAGCTTTAACAGAAAACAGAACATGCTCCTGAGGGGCCCCTAAAAAGCGCGGGGCCCTACTCTGTCTTATGAGTAATCCGGGACTGGTTGAGAGTAAAGTAATGAAGCATGATTAACTAAAATACTCAGTTTGATTTCCATTCATCAGAAAGGAATTCTGGGAAGACAGAAGAAATGCCAGAAGACATGTCCACCAACAAATGAAATGCAGTAGGATGTTCAAGCAGCCAATAAGGCGTAAGGATCAAAAACATCGGATGTTTTGAGCGTACACTACAAACCCATGAACTAATAGAAATGCCTAAAATGAACAAAAGTTTAATTGAATTTTTAAGTAAATACGACTGTGTAAATACCTTATTCCCTTACCGCTCGACATCAGCACTTTCCGTTGATTTCTACATTCCTGTCATCGAAATTTCCTTTTTTGATTTCTACCTCTTTCCCGTTTCAAAAAAGAAACACGAATTTATCTCTATGTTTTTAAAAATTTTGTAATTATTACGTTTTTTTGTATGATATTTGATTTTTTTTTCACGCATTAATGTGGTTGTTTCACATGAATTTATATTAGAATTTATTGACTAATGATTTTTTAAAACTATATACTTGTAACTATTTTGTTTATACATATATTCAAGATTTTTTGTGATTATCTACCCCGTAAGTTCGCCTATAGCTTCCATTTTAAATCCCTTCATAAACAAGAGATTTATAAACTTTCGCAAATAGAGAGGCGTTTTTTTAGGTATTTATGACTGTTATAAACTTTTAACTCTTGAAATTTCATTAATTCTTAAAAGGTTACTAATTAGTACTTCTACTGATTTAAAATAAATTTAGTTATAAATACAACAAAAGGCCTCTGTAGCTCAGTAGGTCATGGTTGAGAAATTTTGGCTGATGTCATTTCCATCGACTAGTGGGTTCGAAACCATGTACCCCTAAAAGCTCAATTTGGAGAGGGGTAGATGCACATTAAATCTCTCGAGGCTCGAAGTTCTGACGTTGGCGTGATATTGAAGTTTGAATAGTGAAATGCTAGCTAGGTAATGTTCTCGTTATTCAACCATGGTTTTAAATTTCTCTTTTCGCCTGCCGCATTGCTTGAAGAAGGCGACGTTAATGAATAATTTTTTAACACATAAAAAAAATTTTTAATTTCCAAAGTTATTAAAAAAAAGATTTACAAATTGATTTTAAGAAATTAATTTTCACTAAAAAAGGTGGTCTAATCAGACAAAAAAAGTGCTTTTTTTAAAAAAATTCATTTTATTTTAATGAGTCAGGTTGTGTTAAACATGCATTTAAAAAAATAACTATTTTTGCGACATATCACGATGAGAAGCATTTAAATGCACAGAAATTGTTTTAAAACTTTACCGAAAGTGTTTTTAAAAAACATAATTTTTTGGAAAACCCGAAAAAATAAAATAGAAACATAAGTAGAGCAAAATTCATCCCCCCACCCCTCGACTTGTATTGATTTAGGGGGGAAAATGCAAAATACTATTCTGACTATCCCTCATCGATGTGGTGTCGTAAAACCATTTTTGATAGTTTTATATCCTTTACTAAGCATTCTGTCAAAATTTACTGACATAAAAAAAAATTTAGGTTTTTTCCTAATATTTTGTGAAATACAATGAAAGTATTTAATTTATATGCCTACACACTTTTTTTTATTATGCAATCATCCGCCGTCTATTAGTTTTATAGTCTTTAACACAGTATTGTGCCACATGTGCTATTGCTATTTGAGAATAAATTGTCTGTGGATTTGAGGCAATAAAATTTTAAGTCATGGGAAAAACTCATTTCGCCTGTGATCAAAATATAGTAAATTCATTCATGTGCTTAAATCAATGCCGGTGAGTCAACTTTTACCATTACAAAAATTGCCTTAACAACAACATCTTTTGCGCCATCTAGTGATAAAAATGTAAACTATTTTTAACAGATTTCAAACCATATTCCAAACAGAGATTTTGAAAAATCATTTTTCTTCCAGCATACATTGCCATTTACTGCTCACCAAATTGTTTGAACAAATATAGATAATATTAAAATACAATTTTCTGTCTACAAGAACTTGGTTTGGAAATTTATAGTGCTAAAATCTTTTTTTAAATAATCCTGATTGTGTTGAATAATGGGTTTCAATGCAGTAATTTATATTTTTATTTCGTTAAAAATACCTTCGGCAAAATTGTTTTAGAAAATATTTATAAGGTTATCCAAAAAATATTAATAGTATTAATAATATAGTTCCAAAGTCTTACATATATTATAAATTACATAATAAATTGAGGACTAATTGCATTATTTTGTTTGTACATATGAAAGAAAAGGTAAAACTTTAAATTCATATAGAATTTGAAGCTTTTTCAATATTATAAGTGTAAAACTTGAAAGATAATGATAATTTGGTTACTGAGCAAAAAGAAGCGGGAGAGCCAAAAAATTCGAAGGCATTTAAATCATAAATCAAAAGATTGGTGAAGAATATGTTATTCGGGACTTAAAAAAACTGCTCAAAAAATTAATTTGAGTTCAAACTGACATAAAGAAAAAAATATTGGATTTTCAATAAGGAATAAGAACTTTATACAAGGTTTATTTATCATTTATACAGTTTATAGTGAATTTTGAAAATAACTCTTAATTCTCTCACTAGATGACGCGCGCAATGCAATTACGTTTTCAATAGCGTTGAAGAGAAAAGTTATATAAGAATTTTATAACACGAAAAAAAAAAGAAGAAAAAATTCCCCAAATTTGGGGGGGGGGGATTTAGCTAGAAAAAAAATTTTGAAACAATTTATCTCCTGTCCTTTACATGGAGTTTATTAACTAATTTTAAAAATTCATGATGCATGCTTTTTTTTTTAACCTTAGAATGTTGCTTATCTGCATCAATAGATGGCAGCATGACTGAATACGTTTCAGAAATTCTGTCTAAAAAATTTCTGTTACATAGCATTACACAATATCATGAATGAATTCAGTTAATTTATTATTATTGTTAGCCATTATAAAAAAATAATTTTCACTTTTGATATCAACCATTAAAAAAAAGTAAATTGAAACACTCGCCAATCACAATCAATTTTAAAAAAAAATAAAAATACAATGATTGAATTTATGGAACATGTGATTGAATTTAATTTTATTAATTTGTCAAATTTTAAAAACTTATGGAATGAATTTTTTAACTCTTATGCCCCTCCCTAGTGATGCTTTCATTTTTTCAAGGGAAAAAAAGTAAAGAACAATAGTTTCAGTAAAAAGGTAAGTTTGTTTTAAAAATTTCGAGGATAGTCTACAAAATTTTGTAGCGTTGAAAATTAATAATAATAAATCAGTGAAAGAGAGAGAGAGAAATGATTTTTTTTATTTATTGCATATCCATTGCTCGTTATGAAAATATTGAGAGCTAAGGCCAGGTTATAAACATATTGCATAACCTGGCCTTATTTTGATGGTTACTTATTCTATTTAGAAGTTGTTGTTTTTTTTTTGGTCTTTTTATTTGCTTAAAATACATAGTTACAGATTTTATACTTCAGAAAATAATCCATCCTTCGTTTCCACGGATTTTTTCTGTAAAATGCAATAATTCGTATTTTTTTAAATATAATTTTATATATATATATATATATACTAGCTGTTACCCGCCCGCTTCGCTGGGTATTCATGATGTTTTATAAATTTTTACTGCTTATATATATGTATAAATTATTGATATCTAAGTCCTAGCATTAAGAATTCGATTGAATTGAAAAATATACTTATACCTGTAACTGTCACCTGTTGATAAAAAAAAAGCAGAACTCATCTAATTTGTATTTTCTAAAAATCTCTAAAATTGAAGCATAGAATGATGTTTGCTCTTTCGTAACTCAAAAACCAAGTGGATTCCCGCAAAACCAATTTTCGGTGGATCTCTACTCCGTAAATTGAACATGCAAGCCAAATTTCAAGTCTAAATCTAACAGAAAAAAGCAAACGTTTTACTATAAATATCCCCGTAATCCCGTTGAGAGCCGTTTTCCAAAATTACCGCTCTTAGCGGATTTCAATTCAACAAAAGAAAAATGCAAACCAAATTTTATTATTATAGTCCTTGTAGCTCGAAAAAAGTAATTTTTTTTTTGTCAATACGTCCCAGTAACCCCTGCAACCCCCCAGAACTTGATTTGCTTAAAATTTATTCTTAGTGGATCCCTATTCAACAAAAGAAACATGCTTAACAAATTTCAAGTATATGGGTCTAACAATTAAAAGCAGGAATTTTTTTCTGTAACTCCTCTTGACCCCTCGCAAACATCTTTAGAGGTCAATTTTCATTTTACTCTTTGTTAGAGGAACTCTATTTCATGAAAGGAACATGCCTACCAATTTTCAAGCAGGATGATCAAGTAGTTTAAAAATGGAAATATTTATCGATTACGCCTCTTAATCTGCGGAAATTAAACTTGGTAGTTGATATTCGCGAAACCCATTTTGTAGCGGTTCTCTACTTTACGAAAGGAATCTGCTTATCAAATTTCAAGACTGTACGTCTAACAGTTTAAAAATGGGGATAATTGTCTATAACGCCACTTGAGCCCCCGCAACGCCACTTCTGGGTCTGTTTTCACAAAACCCATTTTGTAGGGGAATTGCACTCTATGAAAGGAATCTGCTTAGCAAAATTTGAAGACTGTGCATCCAATTAATTAAAAATGCAAAAAAATTATCAATAACGCCCCTTGAACCCCCGCAACACCACCTAGGGGTCGATTTTTACGAAACACATTTTGCAGTGTATTTCTATCCTATGAGAGGAATCTGTTAACCAAATTTCAAGACTGTGAGTCTAATAGTTTAAAAAAAGAAATAATTATTTATATCTGCCCTTAACCCCCCGCAACACCCCTTGGGGGTCAATTTTCTCCAAACCCGTTTTGTAGCGGATATTTACTCCATGAAAGAAACATTCCTACCAATTTTCAAGCAGGTAGGTCAAATAGTTTAAAAACGAAAATATTTATCTCTTACGCCACTTATTCCCCTGCAACGTCACTTAGAGGTCTGTTTTCACAAAACCTTCTTATAGCTGATCTCTACTCTATGAAAGAAATCTCTTTATCAAATATAAAGACTGTGCTTCTAATAGTTTAAAAATGGAAATAATTATCTATAACGCCCCTTAAGTCCCCTCAACGCCACTTGGGGGCAATTTTCACGAAACCCATTTTTAGCGTATCTCTACCCTATGAGAGGAATCTGCTTACTAAGTTTCAAGACTGTACGTCTAATAACTTAAAAATAGGAATTTATAACGCCCCTTAAATCCCCCGCCCCCGCAACACCCCTTGGGGTCAATTTTCCCAAAACCCATTTTGTAGCGGATATTTACTCCAGGAAAGAAACTTACCTACCAATTTTCAAGCAGGTAGGTGAAGTAGTTTAAAAACGGATATATTTATCTATTACGCCCCTTAATCCCCCGCAACGCCACTTAGAAGTCTGTTTTCACAAAACCCGTTTTGTAACTGATCATTATTCTACGAAAGGAATCTATATATCAAATTTAAAGACAGTGCGTCAAATAATTTAAAAATGGAAATAATTATCTATAACGCCCCCTAAGCCCCTGCAACGCCCCTTGGGGTCGATTTTCAGCAAACTCATTTTGTAGCGGATCTCTACTCTCTGAAAGGAATCCGCTTACCCAATTTCAAGATTGTACATCAAGTAGTTTAAACATGGAAACAATTATTATTAAAGCCCTTAATCCCCCGTAACGCCCCTTGCGTTTCGAATTTCGGAAAATCCTTTCTTAGCTGATGTCTACTCTATCAAAGGAACATGTCTACCAAATTTCAAGTCTGTAGGTTGAATAGTTCCAGAGATTTCGTGATTAGTCAGTCAGTCAGTCAGTCAGTGAATCGCTTTTCTCCTTTATATATATATATATATATATATATATATATATATATATATAAAAAAAAAAAAAAAAAAAAAAAAAAAAAAAAAAAAAAAATTTTATATAAAAAATAGAACATAACAGGAAAAAAAATTAAGATCAAATCTAATGAAATACAAATAAGAACCTAGCGAGTCAAAATGCAATTTCGGACTTAGGACCGAATAAGTGGGGTTAAACTAGTTTGAAGGCGCCAACCTTCCCCCTTTGCAACTCGGTAGGAAAGACCAAAATAAAATAAATAGAAATTTAAAGTATACAAAATCCAAAATATAAAAATCCAAAGTATAAAAAATCCCATAGAAATATGAAAGAACAACCGACTACTATTAAGCAAAAATTCTCCCAAAATGTTTAAGCAGAAAAATATCAAAAGAATTACAATAGGATTTTTAAGAAGGGTGTTTAAAAAATAAACTGTGTGAAGAGTGTTAAAACAGAATCTTCACAGCAAAACACTAAAATGCTGACTTTGAAATCCTATTGTTGTATGGTGGTTTTGAAATCATAAATAGCAAGACGATTAATGTATTTGTGATGAATATATGTTCTTAAGAAGTTAAAAGGATAGTCATGATCTAAGCAGCATTGGAAGAATTTCTTGATATTATTAAATTTATCTATTTTGTTGGTAGTTAAGTTATCATTCCTAAGTAAAAAATTCAAAACAATATTTCTGTAAATTGATAGATGCAAATTGCTGTTCCATACAGGAATTTTAATTACATGGAAACTAAAAGAATCTCTTTTGTCATAAATGTTACAGACTACTCTATTGTCAATAAGATGCAAGTCTAAATCTAGGAATTCAACCATATTAGAGTTAAAATTAGTTTTAAGAAGGTTGAGATTGTCAGGGTAGAACATAATATTTGGTTTGAATTCACTATTTTTACCAAAAACTATTACATCATCTATATAACGGTATAATAAGAAAGAATCATCAAAAATATGATCAATTTCAAAAAAATGTAAATATAAGTTAGCTAAACTATTACTGGCAGGACCACCCTGAGGTAATCCTCTGATCTGTTTAAAAAGATTTTGATCAAAAGCTATGAAATTTTCTTGTAAAACAAGATTAATCAGGATATCAAATTTTTCCTTTTTCATTGAATTATGCAAATCATATTTATCATAAATTAAATGTAGAACTCTAATCATATCATCTATATCAATAGAATTAAAAAGGTCCTCGAAGTCAAAGCCGTGCATGGAAAAAACTGTCATATCCTCCGTGACTCTAACAATCTCTAAGCTATTTTTAATTATTGCTGTGTGTTGAAAGCCATCGATAGTATTTTGAAGAAGGGATTGTAAAATCTTCCCAGACTTCGTTATATATGTATTATACCCATTAGTAATACTACGGAATTTTATTGGATTTTTGTGGAATTTTGGTGTTAAAAAAATTCGTGGGTATTTAATAGTTTTGAGATGAATATTTAATCTTTTGTTTAAAGCCAAAAGACGATTATCATCTTCTCTATTACTGTGAATCGACTTTTGAAATGCATTATTCTTTAAAATATGATCACTTAATAATTTACTATAAAAATATTTACATATTATATATATATATATATATATATATATATATATATATATATATATAAATATATAGTATTATAGTGTAAATCATAAAAAAAAGAAGAAAAAGCGGAAGAAAGTGAGAGAGAATTACTATAATTGTAGGGTTCAAATTTCCTCATCAGAACTATTGAAACTTATTGGAAATGAAAAATGATCTACAGATTGATTTTAAACCATATATTTTTTAAATTTTATTTTATTGTTACGTAACAACTACAAGAATTTGAATTCAAATGACACTTAGTTTTAGCTTTATATATGAGTATGGACGAGTTTGTAGAGATGTTGCGTTTTTTTAATGTTACAAAAAGTGCAAGGAGGAGAATTATACTTATAACTACTTATTTGTCTATCGTAGTTCACTTAATTTCTGTTTCAAAAAATAAGTAAATAAGTAAATAAAAAAGTTTTTCCTTTTTTGTTTGTTTGTTTAAGAGCTTTTATATAATAATATTCTTAAATTCAACAACTAGATTAATTTTCATTATATATATATTACCGTTGCCACATTGAAGCTCGAAAGCCAATAATGTGCAGAATGCCTAGCTAATATGCAGATTAACTTATTTGCTCCGTTGAAGTGCGGAATCAAGAGTTTTCCGAATTTTCCTATGTATTCTTCTCATTAGCAGTTTCCGTATCGTTGAAGGTCAAAAGCTTACTTCTGTCATTTCCTTTCTGTTAGGAATTTTTATTGAACATTGACTCACCCGAGAACAATTTATCCTAAACATTTAGAAACAGAGTGACAAAGATAGTAAATGTATTCGATAAAAAAGACTCCTTTAACAAATTTATAATAAATTTATTTCCGAAAACCAGTATATTCTGTAAGCAAACGTTAGAAGTTTCAATAAAACAAAGTATAGTTCAACATACCTATATAGCAATCGCAACCATGATAAAAGAAATTATTGTTCACTAAATCCGACTAAGACCCAAAGTCATTGATCGCCATATCCTAATAGGTAAAGTGGCCGCGGTAGCCGAGTGGTCTAGGCATCGGATCATGGTTAGCGTGTCATGAGTTCGATCCCAGTACCACTAAAAACCCGCCGTGTAGGGGAGCGATGCACTTTAATTCTGTCGAGAGCTCAAACGTCCTCCCATTGGTGTGGTGTGGTAGTTAGGAGAGGGTTGCCAGCTCAGGTTTCGTCCGCGTCACTTGTCCATGGTTCAAAATTACGCGGACCGTCGCCGAAAGCCCTCGTGTTGCTAATCAGGGCGACGTTAATATTCACTCACTCACCCTAATAGGTGAAGAGCAAAATGACAAGTAATATCAGTTTGATTCTTTGTAGTATAGTTTTTCAATTGATTGATCCTATCAACTAATGTGCTGATTGTTCAATTGTATTGACTTGTGTGATTCTTTAGATGTAAAAAAAAAAAAACATTTAATTTAAGGGTACAGAAACGTTGCTGTTGTTCCACCAAATATCTTATTTTCCCTTTAGTTACATTTAGGGAGCAGGTAATGTGAAGAATACCTAGGTAATTTGAGAAATTTAAAAAAATTCGGCACTTTTTAAAAGATTGCTTTAGTTAATGAACATATTACCTAAAACTTATTGGCAGATTAACTGATTTCTAAAGCGGTAACATAAATGATATACCTACTTATATATATAGATAATATGCTTACCTGATATAAATGATGATCCTAAGACATTTTGAATGCAACTGTTAAAAATACATTGATTTTTCTTACGCACAATTGTTTTTTTTTTTTTTTTTGAAAAATGTGATATTTAAAGAAAGTACATAAGCTATAGAGAAAAGTTAATAGAAAACACAAAACATCAGAGTCTCGAAACTTCGGTACTTGATAACCTGCAATCCGGATAACTCGACCACACTTTTGCAGGTCGAAAAAACCTTACGCGCAGACTGGAAAAATACCGGAAAATGATGAAGATGTTAAGGTTGAGGACACCGTACAAACTCCTAAAATATCACATAGTGAGGACATAAAGACTGTCGAAACCGCCCTTCAGTATTTTTAACCACAAGGTGCATTTGTAAAGGACTTGCTGTTTTTTTATCGTCTTCGTGATAAAGCAGCAAAACACAGAGTTCAGTAAGGAATACAACAGGGCGTTACGCATTTCTTTTTAAAAAAAGCAACCAGTTTTGCAAATTTGGCTACTTAATTTTCATTATAGACAGCTTTATGCCATCATGAAGTATTTTTGCGAGGTGTGCTTGATCAGGTAAATAACTGCATACTATGTATTCATTAATTTTCATTTTTATGTGGTAAACAGTGGCGTAGCTAGGTATCCAAAGGCCCTGGTGCTAAAGACAATGAGGACCCTATCTTGGTAGGATTTTATTAAATAAAAATGTTAAAATCTAAGAATAATTTAAATATACAAAACTGCAATTTATGTTTACTATCGCGCACCACTGGATTTCTTATTTTTTTTATCCCTAATTTCAGTTTAAAAATGGCCGTGGTAGCCAAGTGGTCAAGTTATCGGACCATGGCTAGCGTGACATGAGTTCGAGACCAGTACCACTGAAGACCCGCCGTGTAGGGGAGCGATGCACGTTAAATCTGTCGAAAGCTCAAACGTCCTGCCGTTGGTGTGGTAGTTAGAAGAGGGAGTGCCAGCTCAGGTGTCGTCCGCGTCACTTGATCATGGTTCAAAATTACGCGGTCCGTCGCCCAAAACCCTCGTGTAGCTGAATAGTTCGACGTTAATATTCACTCACTCACTCAGTTTTACAATTTATGTAATGCATTTCGTACGTGCTCGAGTATTTACTGACGTTAAAAGGAAGGAGATGAAATATTGAAACAGGAAACTAGCTTATTGTGAATCATATTGTTAATTAAAGAAAAGTAACTGGGAAGTCAATTGCCTCTTGTGTAGGTTTCTTATGATATAATAATAAATATGAAGATTTTTCATGGAACTTGCAAGTAACAGTTTATTGAAAAATGAAAAAAATTGAAAATAATATAAACTTTTTAATAAGTAAAATTTGCAACACTAAACAAACAATGGAAAGAATGTAGGGAAATTCCCTACAAGTTCAAAAGTACTTCAACTGAATTGCCATGATTATAGTTATATTGCACCCTTTTATATTTATATCTTAATTTTGGGAGAAATTATCTCAAGTTCACTTGCTTGGTAGTCAGGGGCTGATGGCCCCCTTGAGTTTGAGGGCACGGCACCTCCTAGCCCATTGATAGCTACGCCACTAGTGGTAAATGCTCTATGCCTTTATAAGGTACGTACTTTTCCCTTGTTTAAGAGTATTCTCAATAACCTTGTATTTTCATGATCTCGGCCACTCTTCTGTCCTCATTAGATCGAATTTTCGAGACTCCGCTGTATATGATTTTGAAATAAAACGTATCTAAGTTTATACCCAACAAAAATCATCAAAACATTATTTAAAAATCGTTTTTAAGCCCATTCACTCTAATCTGGTGCTTTCAAAAAACATGGAGGTTTTTAAATTTAATTACATTCATTTTAACATGTTGAAGTTATGTTGACACCGATTGTCACTTATGATTATCATCGATGACCTCAGCGCTTAAAGGTAAGATGGAATTTTTTTCATACAAAATTGAGTCTTATTATTTCAAGAAAATATATTCGTGTTACCATACCCTCTTTTAGATTAAAAGAAAATGTGAAGTTGAATATTTTTTATCGCATGCATGTGCAAAATAAAACAATTTGATGATAAATATAAATAAGGAAGATTGTCAAATAATATGTATTCACTTTAAAATCAGTAATAAATAAAGCTCAACTTGACTAATTGAAGTCTGTAAAACTCTTATTGACGAATTACTTGATAGCTTACGTTGGTCTAAAGTTTAGTTGGGATGGTATAAGTTTATTTACGTACTTCACAGGATTTTTCTTATGAATTTTTAATAGTATATTTTTTCTGAATGAATTTACATTGTACATTAAATGGTACCGGGTATCTACTACGCCTGAAATGGTGCGGGGCAGGGGTCAGAAAACCTCGGCTCTTTACATAAAAGATTGGGGCTCTTCAGTCTTCGGCGTCTATGAATTATTAAAAAAATAACAAGTTGTTACCATTTCTCTCTTTTTCCTTTATAACTATTCATTGAAAAAAATGATCTGTATTCACATATACATTTAAATATTTGACTGGGTTAAAACAGTTATTTAAGATTGCTATTTCTGTATAATATATTATTTTTCATTAACAAAACTTACTTAGAATCAGTGGAAAATACAGTGAAGATCTCTTAATATGATACAGAGGGGATTGCAATATATTCCTGTGTGGAAGGAATTTCATGTTAAAGGATATAGCAAAAAAAAAATCATATCTTCAACAAAATTAAGTTTTTAAAATTACATTTGTTTACATAAATGTGTATTTTTGCATGTTGAATAAAAATCAATTTAACAAAAGCAATCCCAATTACTTAGGTCAAGATTATCAATTTTTTTGAAAAACCAAACATTTATTGGGTTTTGGGAAAATAATCTGATATATTTTTCTTTGCATTGTCTTTCTTAGCATCAAATCTCAACCAATTGTTTAATGTCGTCCATTTTGTTATTTATATCACCATTGGAATATGCGTCCAAATAGCTATGCATACTTTTTATGTTACACCTCCTTTTGGATGACGTGGGAACTATTCCTTTCAGTTCCTTCATCTGAATCTGCATCCATAATATTTTTTGAGCTTTGAACAAACTGCAAAATGTCTTTGCCTGCCATCATTGAGGCTGTACACACATTATCTACTGCAATGAACTCTTCTGATGATACAGCAAGACAGTCCAATAATACAGAAACTTTCTCAAACAATTCCGTATTTTTTCCTTCCCAGAAAAAATATATATTTTCGTGTTAAGTGATTTTCGTTTCGAGTTAAGAGAAAAAATGCATGAAAATACATAGTAGCTTGTCGGAACCGTTGTATTATTTCGTGTTAACCGATATTTCAAGGGTTTTCGCGTTAAGCGTATTTTACTGTATTACAATTAGTTCTGAGAAAACAGCTTAAAGTGATTTTCAATAGCGTTAACTTAGTTGCATAAAGGAATTCGGGAGCACTCCTTATTTGAGACAAGAGACACACTTAAACCTCCAACTGAAGGGACAAAAACATATTCTGTGTTTTATCACCAGCTTTCAGGATAATAAAAAGAGTGTTGAAATGACTTATGTATTCAAGAACATCCAAAATTAGTTTTAATTAAGGAAAATAAACTCAGTGATGCAACAGCCCATAGAGGGCCGAGGTCCACTGCACCCGTCTCTGTTTTCGTGATCTTGGACACTGATCTTCATGAGCAGATGTTCCGGTCAGGTGGTCAGTTTGACGCGAAGCCTCCAGCGTTTAGTTTCCAAGCAAACTCTTGGTTCTCATTTACTGACCCACTGAAGGGATGAAAGGCTGAGTCGACCTTTCTCAGCCCAGGGTTTGAACCTCGGACCAGTGTTGGATTAAACGACATGGAGGCCCCTATGTAGTCAAATTCTCGGGGCCCTGTAGCCTAATAATTTTATTACACAACATTTTAGGAGTTATTTCATTGCACAAGCAAAATAGCAAATTATCAGGAAATTGAAAAAATATAAATAAGCAATCATTATTGATTAGAATCTGTAATAAAAAAAAAACTAACTCTTGCAATAAAAAATGAATAAATATTTGGTTTTCTCAATTTTTTCGCCATGAATTCGCTTAGAACATCTTGGAATTCTATGTTCTTCAAGACGTCGTATTCAATGGCCATAATAGCAAGTGGGTTCAGTCTTTTACAGCGCCAACCGTTTCATATATATAAACTGAACTGACTGATAAAATAACAGTCTAAACCAGTGATTCCCAAAGTGATCTATATAGACCCCCTGGGTTCTATGACGACTTGCAAGGGGTCCCTCCAGCAAAAAAATAATTTGGGGGTCCCTGAGATGTAAATGGGGGTCTATGAGAGTAGCTCTTATTAAACCAGATCGTGTCTTTAATCTTTAATAAACAATTTGATCTAGTGGAAAAACCAAATTTTATCAATTTAACTGATTTATTTACTAAATTTAGTGAGGTTAATTTTGGTTACTAAGTGACAGCACATGTTTTATCAAGACAAGGATCATTTCAGCATTTCTTTACAGAATTCAGCAAAAGAAGTATAATATTGGACGTGACGAATTTTCTCAATTTGTCACAGACATCTGTCACTCAATCTGTCACATCAGGTCATTTTAACCTACGTTCAACATTTAAATGCCTTTTACTCAGATTTTGAAACTAGGTTTGAGATTGCTTTTTTATAGTAATAAAACCAGAGTAGACAATGAATTCATGTAGTCACATTGAAAAGAAATGTCATATTACAATAGGAGCTGATCAGAATGGGCCCTAACGAAAATCTTAAAATGAATTTTAGTAACGGATGTCCGCAATTTTAGCTTTAAAAAACTGTTATTTGTCGCGCGAATTATGTAATATTGAGAAAAAAATATTATTGGTTTTCCTTGTGAGTGGGAGTTTTAGTAAGTTTGCCTATCTCAATAACGAAAAAAGAAAAAAACTGGACACTTATTTACAAAGGAGATTTAGGGTTAAACCTGACTAGAATGATACTAAATATTGAAAATTTGTTATTTAAGCACCAGATTCATCCCTCTTATTAAAAGCATTTGTTTGTCGCTGTTATTTTATGTTTTATTTTAATTTTAATTCAATTTCTTACCATGTGCTTCTTAAGTTTTAAATGCTATACTTCACTACAATTAGAAATTTAATTATTTTTGAGTAAGTAGTAGTAACACCTGTCAAAAAGGCGTTTAAGTTGATAAATTTGCAAAAATTAAATATCATATAAGCCAGGGTCTACCCGATACCGATAAACATGACAAGGGGCCTATGAGACAAAAAAAGTTTGAGAACCTCTAGTCTAAACTAAGCCTTGATTATAAGCCTATCTCAGGAAAAGAAAAGCTAAATAGCCTACCAAAATGTTTTGTACTCAGTATGCAATCGAACATCCGGAGTCTGTGGAGTAATTACCCATCAGTAGGTGCAAATTGGATACAAGACGATGTTTACGTCGCAGACTTGTGCTCTTGACAACACAGACTTTGCCCGGATGTTTTTGGAGCACTAACAGAAAATAAAGAACACGCTCTTCAGGCCCCTAAGAAGCGTAAGGCACTGTAGGCAATTGCCTACTCCATCTGATGAGTAATCTGGCACTGCCCCGGACCTATGGCATGAAAGCGCGATACGCTACTATTCGCAGTTTTAATTGTTAATGTAAAAATGAAATTCTAGAATAATTCACTTAAGAAATTATTGGTTCAGAATTTCTTTCGCAAAGATCGCAAATTAAATTCTCAACATCATGGAATTTTCAGAATGGTTGTTTTTGCACTGATCCGTAGAAATAAATATCTTCCGTAGTTCATAGTTTTTAAAGGAATGTAAAATATTACTTTGAATAATTTTTTGATGTGTGACATCTTTCCTCTCGATTGCTGGAGATTTGTGGGAAATATTTCGTGAAAAGGGATGGAAATGCGTAACAGGAAGTTGGGGAAGCGCTTGCTATTTAATTTGACCAATCAGCGCGCTTGGTGGTGTCTCTTCGCTACCCTCGCAGTTAAGTTCTGTTTTTTTCTCCTACATTCGGGAGGGACTCCTCCCCCCCCCTACGGTCTAGGTCTTGGAATCTTTGTTTTTGTTTTGTTTTCTCACTTTAGGTCAGAGAAGAAGCTAAGTCCTTTAGCTGGATCTTGTAAAGATATATCCACGTGGGATCCAACTCTAGTAGCCATCAAGCCGCCGGCCTTTTTGAAATTGTTAAATTTAGCATTTCAAAAGATTCTAATTCAAAAACTCGTTTTGTCTGCGCTTGACTCTAAATCCGCCCATACCAGCAATTCTTATTAAACTTCACCAAGGATGAACTTGCTATCCTTACGCTCAATCGTCAAAGTCTGAGGGCTCACCAAACAGATTTCGACGTTATTTCACAAAATTGTTCATTACACATGTTGGCAGAGACGTGGTTAGATAATGACGAACGCGTTTCGATACCTGACTTCGATTGCTGCATACAACTTAAACAACCGGCCCTGGTGTTGCGATCTATCGCAAACAGAACAACTCACATGTTGTTTCTCATATGGATATTACTTATCGTCAAACAAAAGTGGATTTGGTATTATTATTCAAGATATTGGGGACAAATGTGCGGCAGAATGCTTTTTTGAAAATGGACAAACAGTGATTTTGGTGGTCGTATACATTTCTCCGAATCAAACGGTTCAAAAAATTAAAGATTTCCTGCATTTTTTCCTTTCTCATATACCGAAAGTGGTTTTGCTCTTTTAAAAAAAAATATCACCCGCTTTCCATGATTTTGAGTGGTGATTTTAACGTTAACTTCAGTTTGCTAG
The DNA here is from genome assembly GCA_019973975.1 of Trichonephila clavata. Classification (NCBI taxonomy): domain Eukaryota; kingdom Metazoa; phylum Arthropoda; class Arachnida; order Araneae; family Nephilidae; genus Trichonephila; species Trichonephila clavata. Next base: position 27,188 of record BMAO01036130.1, read on the forward strand.
AAGCCGAGCCATTCATAGCTTTTTTGAATGATGAACTCGAGCTCGAAATGAACACAAATCGAAATGTTTGGACAACTAACAGTGGTACTGTTATTGACGCTGTTTCTCAACGATTTTTAAATACTTTGAAATCACAAGTATATGTGTCATATTTTAGTTATCATAAGTCTATTGTGTCTCTGCTCTTACCCAAATTGAGACCAAGAAGGATTACTTTTGATAAAAAATTGCATTACTCCTTGTGTTAATTAAATAAAATTTTCATTAAAGATATAATTATTCCATAGAAAATTATTTCCAATCATACTCGATTCATTTTTTTCAGGATTTAAGTTGCTTTTGCGAATTTATCACGATAACATGTCAGATGTTACACATCGTATGCGACTACTGTAAGGGGCTCGGGTTTTTTTTTCAAATATTTAAAAAAATATTAGATGGAGCACGAGAATCATGATCGCGAGTGCTACCAGAACATCCCTCCAGAACATATAGTTTAGGCTCTTTGATAGTTAGTCTCCCTTTTTTTTAACCCTTTTTTGAGCTCTTGTTCCGCTTACAAATTGCGTCCTTCTGTCTAAAGTTCGCCCATTCCTAATGTAGGGCTTTAAATTCCTTATATTGAGCGACGAGAGAAAAAGAACAAAGTATCTATTTTGGTGTCATGCTTCGGCCTTATGATTTTCATGGGTGGATATAACTTAATATAGATTTCATGACAAAAAAAATCAATACGTTGATAAATGCGTTAAAACTCTTGTTATTTAGAATACAATATTTCCTTGACCTCTTCATTCTCATTGCCATGTTATTTTTATCGGGTTTCAGTTTTTGAACACAAAAAAAACTGATCGTCAACTTCGTGATTTGTATTGGTGGTTCAAGACAATACAGATTTTGCTGCAAGAAAAAAAATTAAAAATGATGCGTTCCAATAAATGCGTTAAAATTCATGTTACTTAAAATACAATAATCACTAGACCTTTTCCATTAATAATGCCACTCGGCGTGCCACGGGTTCAAGTACCGCTGTGTATGTCAAAGTCTTACTGTTGATGTGGTGGGGTAGTTATTTGAAGAGGGGGTCGCCAGCTGAGGTGTCGTCTTCGTCACTGGAACGAAGTTCCAAATTACGAGGTCCTCCACCAATAGCCTTCTCGAGTTGCTTTGTAATGTGACTTAAATATAGCACTTTCTCATTAATAATGCCACGCATTCATTTGCAATGTAATTTTTATAGTATTTAGATACCTCAGTTCTCTTTTTTATTTGTTTGTACTTTTTCTTAATGACAGAGACGCCGCAAGTATATTTTTTAAACTTGTATTGTGTGTCTGTTCTTGCTTCCCTCCAATCGCCCTTGTCTACTCTCGGACACGGCTAGATGTGTGGGAAAAACTGAACAATCACACGACATGATTCACTCTAATTATTTTATTGTCCCAAAATATCAAGCAAGAATTATATTAATCCAATTAAGAATGTTGATCAGTATTCAGAGAGAGAAGGTGAGACCCATTAGCCCGAGGATAATATTACGGACCCTCAACTGATTCTACGATAACCTATACAAGCTCAATTTCAACTCCGCCACACTCTAACTAGTTATACCTTAACTTCTATTTAAATAAGGCTCACGATATCTGTATTCTTGTGAAGTCGAAGTCCTACTGTTGAGGCCTTGAGCGCTAATCTTTAACTGGATTCGATCACATCCGAGTGATCCTCTCTTGGAATTTTTCAATTGATACTTTTATAAACTTAGATTGGCACTCCATAAACTCACGATCCTCCACTCACCAACTAACTCTCAAAACTCACGAATACAGAACTTATATAATAAACTTAATTTGCATAATCAGGTTTTCTTACCTTCGGTGAAAGTTGGATGAGAAAAATATTTCTCTAAAAGGGGTTAATAATAGACGCGTATGGATCCGTCACAAACTTAAATACCGTTTGGTAATCCGAAAGAGTATAAAAATTGCTGTTTACACATTATTTCATAACAAGCTTCTCGATAAATTTGAGAAGGAGGGGGGGGGGAGACTCAAAACTAATTTTACAAGAAATAAATTCTGTTGCGCTTCCTTCAATAAAAAATTCGAGCTATTCAGTGCCCTACAGATTTTCTTTTTCTTATTTTTCTTCAAATTTTTAAATAGATAAAAGAATACACATTAATTATTTTAGAATAAAATTAAATATAATACCATTTTTCCCCTCCTTTACTTTTTAAAATAAAGTATCGAATCCAAAAATGATATCCATCTCATTTCTTGAGGACAAGATAAGTTCTATTGGGTGATAAATCTTTTATTTCAAGCCAAAATCCCTCTATCTTATTATGAATCATTGAAAATATACGAAGAATTTCTTAGAAATTATCGCCGAACCAAAAGAGGACGATAAGGCTTTATTTCTCTAAACGGACGAAAATAAAACAATCCTGATAAAGGTTTTTAGTATTGTGTTTGTTGCCTTTTATCGTGTTTGGCTGTCAACCGGTTTCGTGATGATCCGCGCGGCTTCTTTTGTTCTGTAGATAAAATGAAACGAACGCGATTTTTTTGCGGATCAACAAAGCCTTTCTTAAGGAAGCACTTGTCATAACTTTGAGCCCGTTGGTTATCATAGCACCTGCTATTGACACAATTCGTAGATAGTGTTTTTATAGTTTTCGTGGCTTTCTAAATTTTAAATGATTTTAAATCAAGAATGAAAATACGTAAAACGGATAATATTTAGACCCCTTCTTTCTGTATAACTCACCAGGCTGATGAATCATGGCTGAGATTTAGACTGTAAAATCTATTCATTGAAATCGAATTTAATCAAAAGAAAAACAAAAGTTCTATATTATAAGTCTTTCAAGATCAGTATTAACTTATGCAGGCGAAACTTGTCCATGTCTAAAACAGATGAAAACATGATAAGTATCTACGAAAGGAAGATTTTAAGATTTATTTTTGGAAGGAATTCAGGAAAATGGAACGTGGCGAAGATGATCAAATTTTGAGTTTTATCAATCATATAAAGAATCTGACATTGTTAAATTCATCAAAATATAATGGATTAAATGGGCATGTCATATTGTCAGAATGGACAAAGCAGTGCCGGTTTATCCATTGGGTGCTTGGGGTGGGAGCCCAGGGGCCCGGATTAACTGAGCCAGATTTTCTGGTTATAAATTTCTATCCGCCAGTACGAAGGGGGGCCGTAGATCCAGGGCCCGAAATGAGTTTAAATTGGTACTGGACGAAGATCGCACCACTAAAAAAGTCTTCAATGCCCAACCAATTGGCACACGAAGAAAGGGCAGGCCAAATCTTAGATAGTTGATGGCCCAGAAAAAGATCTCCTAGTTTTGAGAACTAAGAATTGGAGAACACTGGCAGAATGAAGGCTTTTTGAGAAAGCCAAGGGCTTTCGAGCCACCGAGGAAGGAAGGAAAATCTAATCATCACTTATTTAGTAATTTTGCAAAGCATTGAAGTAATTCTTATGAGGGATGCTCCGAGTTTTGTCATTTTTCACACACGAAAACTTTATTGCCGGAGAAAATACACCATGTTATCGCAAGCCACACATCTTGCACTATTTTTAGCGCGTTTTTCACGTAGTGGAACAAAATCGCTATTAGGACGCAAATTTCGTCTTCGTCTTCGTTCCATATTTTGTCGTACCTTTTTCTCAGCCAATAAGCAACCAATTGACCTAGGATTTTCGGCATTTGGTCGCATTTGTGCCCTAGATGAGCCGAATCATATTTAAATTTTCCCATAGTTTTCCCGAATTTTCCTTCAAATTTTCCTCAATTTCGCTAGTTTTGCTTTTTTATAGTGCTGATACAGATTTGTGTCATTATTTCTTTTCAGCTCAATAGTAGTACATTTAGAGGAGTGGTACAGTACTACTTTCTGTTAGTAAAAAGTTCATTAGTTGCATTATTGTAAAATACAACATGTGAATAAGGCGCTAAAATTACTTGGCCATGCCAATGATTGATATCTTGTTTGACATTAGTCACCACCCCGGCATTAAGAAGTTTTTCGTAGCGTGCAATCAGATTGAAGAAATCACTCTTGTAAAATCCTTGTGCCCTTCGATGCTAGAAATTGCAGCAGCACAGCCTGCTCAACCTCAGTATTGTTTTGGAAGTTACTTCCCGAAAATGCCACTTTCAATGTAGGGAACAGGTGAAAGTCCGTCACGGCAATATTGTTTTCATTCGTGGATGTGGAGGAATGCCTATTTCAACCTTCCTCTTCTGTGCCTTTTTTCTCTGAACATACAACACCATCGACCATCCAATTGATAAGGCATGATTTCTTAACCATACACGGTCTGCAGGCTTTCATAAATAATGAACACAGTAGTCCCACGTGCCATTTATACCGGATAACACGCGCATCTCCATTGGCGACCACGTTTTCATCACACGGTGGCCTACCACCGTAATTTGTACTCCAATAACCTTGGGCACGCTGGTCTGCTACTACTCTCTATTTTTCAGCAGCTCCGCATAAGCACCATTCTTCCTACGTGGACACCTTCCGTCGTTGAACCAACAATGAATGTGACTTGTTATGGTGATTGTTTTTTTTTCTCCAGGTGTGCCAGCTTTCCTTCCAAAGCAAGATAAAGAAACTGACTTTCGGAACGTTCTCCTCGTTCAGTTGACAGTGTAACTTATTTATAAAGTGTTGGCCTGATTGATTGATTGTTTTTTTATTAATGACTTCGCATTTTGAAGCAACACGAAGGCAGTATTAAGAGTCAGAAAAAAAAACCAAGTTGTTTGAGCAATTTCTTCGAGAAACATGGATGCGAATGATAATATGAATAAAATTCTCTTTGAATTCTCCATAGTTCCTTTAAAAGTAAAAGTAGTTAGAGTACAAGTGAAATTACAAGGTTGTTAAATAGAAAAATTTTCAACTCTGCAATAGTACATTACCTTACAATTTATTCTAGAACAGAATAATTTACCTTTTATTCTTTATGAATTCTCTTAAGACTTTTGATTTTAATTCAGAATATGTATTATATAGTCAGACCTCCATTTTACAAACCTCTATTTAACGATTTTTTTTTTTTGCGAACTTTTTCCTGGAACCAAGAACATTTTACTATTTTCTAAGAAAATAACCTATCTATTTAAAGAACTTTCATTCGTGTGATTAGATTCTTTTCCCTTCCTATTTTAAAAATAGTTCTGATTATTTCAAATAATTCTCACTTTTAACTCATTTTACGGCGATCAATGGTCTTGAACTGGTTTTACAAGGTGTTTAACTTACCTAAAGCAGTATAAAATTGCCGTAATTTTTCAGGTATAAAACTCAAATAAATGTAACATATTTTATAAGTAATTAAAGTTAAATGGAACCAAGCAAAATCGTACTGTCATCTGTATGGTGCTCAAAGCTACGGCTAACGACAGGTGTACACCTAGCCCCTTGCCACGATGAATTTCGTGGGCCTTGGTCTGATGTTACTGTCGATCAGGTGGTTTTTTGTAACAACAGGGACGCATGTGGTAATGTATGCTTACAATTACTGGTTATATAATAATGCATGTTTAAAATTACTTGTAGGCTTAAAATTAGGAAAAGTCCTTAAAATTCATTAATTTTACTGTAAAATTATTTTTTTTTTTAAATTTGGCATACAGTTTAATTCCAGGACAATGTTTTTTCTTCTTGTTGTTTTTCTTGGAAATTTCCTTTTGATGGGTAAAATTTATAAAATAAATAGATATTCATTTGCAAAAAAAAAAAGTGTGTGTGTATTTATATACGCACGTAAGAAGTTGTACTTCTTTGGCATGAGCAGGTCAAGCAGGGTCAAGGTTGAGCAGAGTTGAACGATACCAACCGTTAAGTCAATCGGACCAGCCAAATCCGAGATAATAACGATTTAAATAAATTTAAACACCCCCGCTCAGGAACAATAAGACCAATAACATGGAGGCCAATTCCACGTAAAGCTCGCGCTAATAGGAAAATATGGTAGACTTCTAAAAATCAAGTTCCAAACTCAATTCCTTAATGGGTGAAATTTTTTTCAGTCCCTATAGGATTAACATGGGAGCATGATATTTTAGTGCTTAAGCCCTCCCCATGCCTACACAATGGAAATGAAGTAGATGATTGGATGGGTCTCGATGAGTGGAACAGTTGGTTCAAATCTCAAGTCCGAGACTCAAATACTAGCTAAAATATTGTGAATTTAAACAAATTTAAAAAGTTTAAGAAAGTTTAAAACAATTAAAAACTGTAGAAGAAATAGCCCTATGAGCATGAAATTAAAATAACTGGAAGAGCAGATAGGGATCGAGTGAGCCAGGTCTGATTGGACTGTGAGGTTCGGGTGCCGAGATATTGGCCAAAAAGCTGTAGAGAGGGGGTGGGGGAATGCCTCCCAAAAGATATGGTTTATAACAATAATTATTACGATCCCCCAAATATCAGTCCCATAGCACCAAAATTTCCTACCCCATAGGAATAACATGGAGGACTGATATTTTAATGTGCAAGCCCTTCCCTATCCCAACCACAAGCACATAGATATCAAATACATGGGGGGAGGGGGCACGCCAATTTCATCCACACCCATATAGCCAAGATACTTCGGTAACTTCCAAAGTTGTTAACCAAAGTTAAAGAACAACTTAACTTGTTGTTCGGTAACTTCCAAAAAGACAACGGTGTGCGCGCATCGTAAAAATTTATTCTCATCATTTTTCCTTATAATGCCAAAAGAAGTATAACTTTAAAAAAAAAGTGAATAATTACATTCTAAGAAAAAAAAATTAATAATTATATTTTAACACAATATATAGTGTTTATGAATTTAAAATTTGATTACTTAAGTCCATTAAAAGATGAATCTATATTTAACGAATTTTTCACATCACGAACTTTTTTTTTCGGGATTTAGCGACTTCGTTAAGTAGAGGTCCGTACCATGGTTTTTGTGCCCTGCATAAAAGAATTCTTCACAAATTTATCAAAAAGTAAAAAAGAAATCAAGGAAAGAAACTTGTTTTACGGTAACATAAAAAGTAAGCAAAAATCTGAAGTAAAAGTAAATGAACTCCTTAAGTTCTTTTTTTGGTACCCAAAGGAAATTACCAAGAAAACTTTATAAGTTAAATTCAAAATTAGTTCCACATTAAAAATATACAGTTAATGCATTTCTATTCCGATATATATATATAATTTTAATTTAATAATTAAAATTTTTAATTTATAATTTTTTAATTTTTTATTTCTCTTCTTTTCATACTTTTGCTAAATAATACTATTCAGACATTTCCATGCTTTGAATTTGCATTTGGGTCCAAAATCTGGCAATAACTTGTTTATTGTACTCATATTTAGCGCGGGCTCTGCATTTTTGAATACAATTTTAGGTAAGTTACTTTTTTCTTGTAATGGATTTAGATATTCTATCCATTATTTTTAATAGGTTTTTGCTCAGTATTATTGACAGAAAGGGAAAGGTTGGCTGGACACAAAACATGTTCAACCCCACTTTTATATAAATTATTTTGTATATAAGCTGTCCTAAGTCAGTGATGTTTATAATACAGTAGCATCCATAATTTGTTTTACTCTATTATTTTTATTTTTTCATGTATCCTTTCTAAAATCTATTGTCTGGTTAACTTGTAATTTCAATTTTTTTCAGTTTTGATTAATTTTTATTCATCTCTGTCTTATAGAGAATTTTTGACTCTCTCTCTCTCTCTCTGTATATATATATATAGTGCTTAAAATGGTCGATAAGCGTTAAGCAGCTGCCATTTAAATTATGCGGATATGCTATTGTTTAAAAGTGACAATATGATACGAGTCACATAGATAACTTATCTCTCAAAGGTTTGAAGTGAAAAATTAAATAAAAAGTAAGAAAGAAAACGAAAGTTTTGAGTGCTTCCTCTCAAAACTTTGACAGCTTTGAAATCGTGATTGGTATTTCATCCTTTGAGATTTGTACTTCAATTTGCATCATAAAATGAATCGCTACAAGGAAGTGTTACTATAATTGCAATTATATTTCCCATGGTTTAATCCTAAATTTTAAAAGAAAAAATCCTAATTTGTATGTATTAAAAGATTATATGCTCCAACAAAAACTCATTTTATTTTCAAACAATAAAACCATTTTATTTACTGGATAGCAATTTAGACTTTCTAGAAACCAAAATTCCAATAACAAAATGGATACTTCTTGAAATGGATCATTTTATTATAGAAGAAATGGCCATTTTATCCTGTAAAGATCTATTTTTGGTTAACGTTGCGAAACAGAATCGAGAAATATCAAATGCAATCGATCGCACAAATTTTATTTTTGAAAAAATACGAAGAAAAAAAACCCGTTATTAACCATAATATTAAGAGTAGGCATTTTAAAGCAAAAATTAAGTACCGTGAAATCCGGCGTATAACACGCACTTTTAACACAAAAAATAACATCGAAATTTAGGGCTACGTGTTATACGCTGGGTATAAAAATGATAGCTTTAAAAACAAAAGGAGATGAGCATTAAAAAGTTAAATTTCTACATAGATCGAAATGCTGCTTATTTAAAAGAAATGACGAACCGTATGAACTTAAAGGCTTTACTTCTGTAATATTATTTTTTTCAAATGCCTGAGATAATACCTCGAATAAAAGAACTTCAAAACATAACATCAGTGCACACGTACATTTCGGGTTTCTTCTAATAACGAAAAAAAAAACTTGTTAATATAGTTTAAAAAAAACTAAAAAACACCCCCTCCTCTTTTATAGTTAATCGAACTAAGTTTTAACTTAATCTTTTAGTCACCAAATCTGGAAACGGGATCTGAAATGAGTCGCCAGATGCCGGATGGGATCTGAAAATGGGAAATCGTTAATCCTGATCAGGTCAACGGAACAAAATTATTAAATTATTGTATTGTCATCGGTCCTGGGCAAGTGCGCAAAATTTCGAATTAATCCGACATTTTAAAGTGGGTAAAGATGGAGTTCAAAGATACAAGTGAACCTTATAAAAGGGTGTTTAAAAAAGAGGTGTGTTATAAGGCGATTATACCTAAAAATTGAAAAATGCAGCTTGGGTGCACGTTACACATCGGAATTTATGGTAATTTAAATCTCAAACAGCCAAAAATAAAAATAAAAAGTTACATTGCTTTTGCAAACATTCATATCTTTAAAGAAGACTTGTTTCTCAATCAAGTGGTGTAATCAAATTTTAATTTTTTTGTTTTGTTACGTGTTAGTTTTTTTTTCTTTTTAGAAAATCGATATTTTATTTTCTAATAAGAAATGTTTCAAGAGCTGCTCTTTCTCTCTAGTAGGTTTATTAAATTATTCTATAGCTCTCCTTGTGAAAACATTAAAAAAATTAAACTGGCATTCTTCTTAAAAAATATACAGTACTGAAACAGAAGTTTACTTTCAACCTGATTCAAATTTTTAAGTTTCAATATTTCTACACACATTTCACTAGTGACTAAATCTATTTCTTAGTTTAAAAAAACAAGGTTTTTACAAAATACTAGCCTTAAACCAATTAAAATTTTCCTCTGACAGTTTTATTCGTAAATGAATATGTCCATAGAAAGTCAGGGGCGTCTTAAGGCAGGGGTTAACAGGTCCCTGGCCCAGGGCCTCGGCCAAAAGAGGGGGGGGGGCTTGTCTCATTCTCGACTCAGCCTTACTTAGATAAGGATTCGAATAATTTCAACGGTCAAATGTTTTTTCCGGTTGTATTCTCTGAAAAAGTGGGAATTTCGGACGATACGCCAACTGGCAACATGTGAAGACCGTCGTCTACGTACAGGCCTAGGCTTATTATCATACACCATTATTACTCATTCAGTCAAAAGGCGGAAATCGATCGAGCCGGTTTGTGCGGTTGTAAGCCATCCACATTTATTTGTGTCGGATTATTGTTTGTACGAATATTTGACAACGTTTGCTATCGACTGTCTAATTTAAGGGTCATATTTGAGTCGCACATTTCGTAGGGGTTCAGGGCAGGGGCGTAGTAACCACCGTATCAATGATACTGGGCCCAAACAAGTGTAAACAAAAAAAAATTGTAAAATTTAAGAGTCCCCAAGGAATGTTTAATACACGGCCCTTTTAGAACTAGCTACACCATTGTCCCAGTGTCTGCTTTTGCGTAGAAGCCCAGGGCCTCAAGAAGTCTTAAAATATTCCTGCATGAAAGTGTCTTTTTTTTTAATGTACTTTTCTTTCCAGCAAAACATCACTTCTGCCCCTGATCACTTCGCAGCAAACAAGAACGAAGATAGAGAAAGACACCCCCCTCCCCCCCACTCCTGAGAAATTTCGCCCAACAAGTAAAATTCCCTCCCTCGAAGAACTATGTGTTGTTGAAAATTGTTGAATTCTCTTGAATTCCTTTAAAAAGGAATTCAGCACAGTGTTGCCTAAGTGAGCAATTTTTCTCCAATTTCGCTGATTTTTTAAACCACGGCCTGCTAAATTTATTCTTTACTGCTTCAAGAATTTTATTTTACTTCTCAGGATAATGCTATTTTTGATACTTTCAAGTATACACGAAAAAATACTTTTTAGTTATAAAAAGACTTTCTCTTCTCTTCTATTCATACATATATAAATTACTTTGTCTAATTTAAAGCAAAACAAAATAAATAAGATGGCCAACAGCAAGGTAATACAGGATCAAATAAAATAGCTAGTAGCAATCCAATAATTACTTTTTTGGATCATTTGATGGTACTATCAGCTAATTGGTTTAGAATTTATTCGAATTTTTTAATTGATTTATTTTTGTTTTGACGCATTCACTTTTTATATAAAAATATTTGCTTACATTTTATATTTCGTTTTCATATTTTATTAGTGTTATGCTACACATTGTTGCTTCTATTGAAGTGTATTTATGAATAGGTATTTCCTTATCACTACTAGCTAAAAAAAGCTTTAACACTCTTCAGAGCTGGATAATTGAAATGTAGAGGTTCTTCTTTGGTTGATATATATTACAGTACATTGTTGCATAAATTGCAGTTCTAATTTACATTTGTTTCGACCACCTCCCTAAAATTTGGGTCGGAACTGAGCCAAATCGTGCGGTCACATGTATGTTGCTCAAAGCTACAGATAACGACGGGAGTACATGAATTTCGTGGGCCTCCTTCTAACACCGTCAGACAGGTGGCATAAGCAACAACAACAACACACACGTATGTGTGTAGATATATATATATTTGCACTACTGCGGCTAATATTTCTTACTATACTGTTTAGTTATACTTCTTTTATTGCTTATTTAAGATTATAACTATTTTGTATATATAATAATAATAATTATTAGTGTGTGTGTGCGTGTGGGTGCAGACATATATATCTTCACCAAAGCTAAATATGTTGTTGTTGCTTATGCCACTTGTCTGACGAAGTCAGATCGAGGCCCACGAAATTCATCATGGCAACGGGCTAGCGATACGTCTGTCATTAGCCTAAGCTTTGAGCCCATGAAGGTAACAGCACGATTTTGCTCACGATAGATGGCGACACCATTCGGATCCACAGATTTTACGAGCACGTTTTCCGCTTATACTCGACGAGTATTTGGTGGCATCGGTCATCGAGCCCATACCTTCCGGTATGGCGTCCGATGCTTTAACCACTAGGCTACCCACGCCCCCCCCCCCTAAATATACTTTACTTAAAAAACGTCACTTTTAATAAGCTTATTTTTTTCACAGTCTTCTGTTGAAATTTCACCTTGTTTCTCATCTATCCGACCAGTAGACAATATATTTAAATTATCTTATTTTCTAATCTAGGCACAGCCTTCAAATGGTAAGCCGTATGTTACATGCATGCTGTAAATTGCAAGTTGATCCTGTGTCTTCAAACCTTTATCAATTTTATTTTTGGACTATTGCACACACGGCTTACTTCTCTACAATTTCAGCTTGTCCATACGTTTTTATTCACTTTAAAATGCATCTAATAACGTACGCCATATATATAAAATTAAGTTGTAAAGAGAGAGAGAGAAAGACGCTTTGTAGTGTTGTTACAAATTTTATTGGTTTCTTTAATTTTGTGATTTACCGATATATTGCTTTATTTAAGAGTTTTGTCCGTGCATAATCGTAAGCAGAGACGTTTTAAGACATGGATCAACTAAGCCCGGGCCCTGAGCCTTGATTTAAGGAGGGGCCTCGTCTTTACCTCAATAAGAGCATAATCCTAATAATCTTAATCGTCATATGTTATATCTGGACACTTTCTCCAAAAAAAAAAAATGGAATTTGAGTCTGTTTGTGACTAGGTGTATGAGATTTTGTGTCACTTATATGTATTTGGTACGGGTTACCATTTGTACGAATATTTGACAACGAGTATGCTTTACATATACTGACTACATAATTGATCCTAGGGTATCGGCCACACCACGTGCAAAAGCCTAATGTGTCACCCCTCTAGCGAATTTTTCATATTTTGACTTATAATTAACGTTGACGACAAAAACTCATCGACCTGTATAAGAGTGAGAAGTAAAACAGTAATAAAGATGCAAAAAGACACAAGTAATTTCTTTCCTCTTTTTTTGTTTTTCTAAATTGTAAGGCTATTATTCAATTGAAAACTTTTAATTTCCCCTGATGCATATTGAACTTAAACGCTTCTATGTCTTAGGAGGTATTACTAATTATGTTAGATATTTTTGTACAAAGCAACTTTAAAAAAATCATTGGCCGTGGGTAGCTTAGTGGTTGGAGTATCGGACTCCAGACCGGAAAGCCTGGGTTCGATGCCCGATGCCACCAAATTTCTCCGTGAATTTTGGGAGTTTTTTCCTACTCTCTTGATAATTCGAAGTTTTTCATTGGTCCCTTCAACTTCGAATTATCGAAAGTTGACTGTATGTTAAAGATTTTCTTCTGTAAGTTAAAGCGGAACACTTAGTTCCTGCGTAAATGTTAAGTCTGCAGCTGACGAGCTTTCTCTATATATTTGATAATTGTTAGATATCTCCCAAATTTATAATGTATGGACTATATATGATATACACTCAAAGAATTTCAAACTGTTAAAAAATATTTTCTTATCAAATTTAACAAAAGAAATTATCCAATGCGCCTTTTGAATATTCATTCACTTATCTTTTATCACCATGTTATCGTGAAATGAAAATAGGAAAAGTAATAACACCGCGCATGTTTCGAATGAAAAAAATAACAGTTTAACTTGCAGAAACAGAGATAGATTATGATGTTAGATACAGCACTACTATTTCCAGAGCCAGATGTCCGCGACTGTGCAACGGCAGCTGTCTTGATATCCTCAACAACCCCCGATGTGACGATTTCAAAGCCTCTTCCAAGTTAAACCCATCGTTTTTCAAGGTTTTTAAATCACTGTAAAGGTCCTGAACACTTTTGAAAGACATTAATCCACACTGTTCTCGAAATTCAAGAATTGCAGCAGATCCCGCCCCCCTCCCCTATTTTTGTTGAATAGTTTTACGAATAACACACGTTCACCTAACGACATCATCATTGCGACAGCCTAAAACCTTCAAATGAAATGTGAATACTTCTAGAACGCTTTATATTTATACCTGTTTTGCATAATGTTTCCTCTTTGTACACTACAAACTGGGATTTTTTCCCCTTAGGGTTAACTGATGAACTTCCAAACGCTTTTCTGGTTTTCCATTTTATTGATTATAAATCTTGTTTTGAATTCTTCAAATTATTTATGAACTCAGCATGGCACGTTTTCTTTGTTATATCTACATTTTCTATGCAAAACCCCATCTATAACGGACATTTTTGAACTTTTTTTTTAAAAAAAATTCTTGATACATCTCGCAATAAGTCCATGCACTAAATTTTATGGCTACTATTCTCACTCGATTTAGTTGTAGGGTGTTGTTTATAGGGAAAATTTAGCTGAAGTGTATCTATCTGCCTGTGGAGAGAGACAATAGTATCAATAATATATATATATTTAACTTATTACTACTATAAATTTATAATGTTTCAGCATCACATGTAATTTAATTATAACTGCGCTGTATAAGCAGTTGAAAGTCTTTTTCAATCAAGTGTTACTAGGGGGAATTAGTTCTTTATTCGGGCTAACAAAGCTTCTAATCTTTCCCTCAAAACTTTTTTTAGCGCGTTTTACACATAGTGGAACAAAAGCGCTATTAGAACGCAAATTTCGTCTTCGTTCCGTATTTTGTCGTACCTTTTTCTCAGCCAATAAGCAACCAATTGCCCTCGGATTTTTTGGCATTTGGTCGCATTTGTGCCCTAGAGGAGCCGAATCATATTTAAATTTAAACATTTTAAAATATTTTTTTAAGTACATTACTACTTTCTGTTAGTAAAAAGTTCATTAGTTGCATTATTGTAAAACATAACATGCGAAAAACGCACTAAAATTACTTGGTCATGCCAATGATTGATATCTTGTTGTCCCAAGCTTGGAAAAATTATTTCTTTTTTACTCCAACGAAGAAAGGCATCTTAAACATAATTTTAATTAAAAATGCATTTATCGTTCGATTCACTTTGTAAATAATGACATATACAGTGGTAGCAAAAAGTCCTGAACACACTCATTTTTTAGCGTAATTTTTGTGTTTTACTTCATTTTTCGTTGTGAAATTATCGCACTATCTTAAATATTGTTATTGATTTTAATGTATTTTTTATGCTGATTTCAAATTTACTACTAGTTTCTTAATGATTAAAATATTTTTTGTAGTAAAGCTGCCTGAACACAATAATGTGAAATATGTGCAGAATAAAACAATATAGAATAACATAATATGCAAAGAAAAATAACACGAAAATTGACAAATACGGTATATTTAATAAGCATTTTGAAAATTACATTGTTGTCACGTGTTAGAAAATGAATATTTTATGGGACAGCCGTTAGCTTTACTTACGGCTGTACATCTTTTTGGCATGGAATGCACCAATTTCAAAAGATCTTTCGTGACAATATGGTTGAAGGAAAATATTAAAGCTTCAATTAATTCACGTTTGTTTGAAGGTTTTTTCTTTGAAATTTCATAACCAATTTTAAACCATAAGTTCTCTATTGGATTAAGGTCGGGAGACTGTCCTGGCCAGTTCATTCTATTCACAGTATTTTCTTTCAACCATTTCTGGACTACCTTTGCACGATGGCAAGGGGCGTCATCGTCCTGAAAAATCCATGACTGATTCCCAAAAAGATCTCTCGCAGTTGGTAGCAATTTATTTTGTAGTATTTTAATGTAATCCATGGCTTTCACTGTTCCGCTAACGATGTGAAGTCTTCCAACACCATGAGAAGACATGCAACCCCATACCATCACTTTTGTCGGGTGCTTTACTGTGGGCTTCAGACACTGAGGGCTTAATTCCTCAAGAGTGCGTCGTCTTACATAGGCACTACTTTGGTTGCCAGAAATACAAAACTGACTCCTCGTCACTAAATATTACCTTTTCCCAGTCTTTAATAGTCCATAATGAATGTTCCCTTGCCCACGTCAATCGTCTCTTGCGTTGAAATTCAGTCAGTAATGGTTTTGGGCGCGCTTTACAGCCTCGTAACCCAATTTCCAGCAGTCTTCCTCTAACAGTTCTTGGGCCCACACTCACATTAGATGTCAAAGTCCATTGTTTCAAAATTTGCGAGGAATTAATCTTTCTGTTTGAAAGTGAAATTCTGTGCAATAACCTGTCTTCACGTAAAGATGTTTTTCTTGGTCGTCCTGATCGCCCCCTGTCCGCAATAAAATTTGTTTCAGAAAATCTTTTCAAAGTTCTCACAACAGTAGAAAGGCCACTTTACTTTACATGGTACTTTAGCAGCAATTTGGCACATATAATAACCTTCTTCCTTCAAATGTATTATTTTGTACCTTTTATTCTCAGGCAGATATGAAAATTTAGCCATAATTCCAATATTTTCCACATACGCACTTCAAATTGCTTTCAATACACTATTTTCCACAAGCACACAACTGCATTCAATACAATAAACCACGTTTCACCTTTTTCTTTCAACCCTTTATCGCTACTGCTCTCTGATTTGTTGAAATAACAGAGCATTTCATTGGTTCTTACAGTGACCTTGTGCTTTCTTGTCAATGTTTTTTCAACATATCAATGAAACTATTTACTTTAGATGAAATCCACAAACAGATTTGAAATCAGCATGAAAAAATATATTAAAATCAATAGCAATATTTAAGATAATGCGATAATTTCAGAAAGAAAAATGAAGTCAAACACAAAAATTACGCTAAGAAATGAATGTGTTCAGGACTTTTTGCCACCACTGTAGAAGGGTGGGATTTGGGGTTTCAAACCACTCCCATAGGCTAACAGTTTTTAAATCTTAGCCACCATTCTTTGTACGCCACTGTGCCTACAAGCATTTACCTTATGTTATGTAAAAGAACAATTAACTGGTTTTATATAGGTTTTCTTTGAGGCGTAAATCCTGAATAGATTTTCATAGAACATTAAAGGATAGAAAGGAACTGTTCTAAATGATTCTACTATCTTCAACAAGATGGTTGGCGAGAAGCAATTGCATCAAAAGAGTCCTGAATCATTTGCCTTCCTTAACGTGTTTTATTTTTAGTTTCTTTCTTCAGTCTGTGTTAAACACATTACATTTGAGTATTTGGATTTAGTAAATTAGGTGTCTCACACCTTTTTAATTCCAATTTTAGAAGAATTCTTGCGAATAAATGTAAATATGATTCATTGTAGATATGATTCAACCAAGTATGTACCAGCCTATATAATATAAAGTCTATATAATATTTCTCTGTAGCATGAAGTTATGAAATTTGCGTTTCATTACAAAATTGCCGTCTTACTTGATTACAACTACTGTGAAAATCAACTTTGAAGCTTGTCCACCACACGGGACTAAATGATGACCCTTGCTTTAATTTAGCGTCAAAAGATTTATAACAAATGCCAGCAGTTTCTTGGGACGAGAACCTCTTCTGGTGAGAGACAGTACAGCATCTGAATATTCCACTCAGATTATATTACACAAACCCAAAAGCAAACAAAATGTTGCCATCGCTTAAAAACCAAAAGCAGTCGATGGCGTTGGTAAAAAGCACGAGAATAAAACTATTTATTTTACAGAAAATACATATAGAATAGAAACTGTAAATAATAATAATAATTGAAAATAAATTAAGTATAGTATATAAATAAACATGTATAGCACATAAATAATAATAAACTACAATTTGAATAATAATAAAAATGCAGAATAATAATAAAAATACAATTCCATTCAAACAAAGCTTAAAAAATAACAAAAATACACTTCATAATAACAAAACAAAAACAAACAAAAAACGACACACCAAGAACGAGTTGTCCTATAGTGACAAAAATTGGTAGGTAGAAAAATTATACACAAAATAGAAAATGATTAAAATTTCAGAAAAATTTACTGATTTATTTCAGAGTTACATAGTTACAAAGTAACCATCCCAATAAGGTGTTGACCCACCTCTAGTCTGAATGCAAGCTGCCACACGACATGGCATAGAGTGATACAGCACCCTGATGCAGGCCCGGCTTATGCATGTCGCGGCCCCTGGGCAATGCTCGTCTCGCCCCCCCCCCTACCGTCTTCTAACTTCCTAATATATTTTTTCGCTAACACAACACTTTATTCATAATTACGCTGTTTTTTACTACATAGGCATATTATCACATTATTCAATAAAAATATTGAATCAAACGAAAAGAATATAAGTAATTAATATATGCATTTAAAAAAATCATACAATAAGCTTAAATATTAACTCTTCTAACTTTTTTTGTTACAAAATCGTTCAAGACATCCTGAAAGTTAACCTTTTCCAATACATCATTTTCAATTGCCATAATGGTCAATGAATTTTAACGGTTTTGAGACATAGTTGAACGAAGACAGTTTTTAATTAATTTCAATTTGGAAAAGTTTCGTTCACCAGTGGCGTTTGTAATCATTAGACTTCTATATATTTGCAAAGCTGTCATTACATTCGGGAAAGTTGACTGTGCCATGTTACCAATAATCAGTTTGTAAGACTCTTCGGCAGGCACAATTTTTTTCCCGGCGTCTTCTAATTGTAAGATGAAGTATTTATACTGCACCATTTCGTCTATAAACTCAGGCTCAATGTCCTCGAAATATATAATGTTCCTTAAACTTTGTGCAAGCCTGTCTAATTTCAGCGTCGGATTTTGTCGAGAAATCTGTTAGAAACCCAAACAGATCATTTATTTCCCGGTAAGCTTCTAGGCGCCGCGACAGTTCTGTACACAGCATGTCTAGTACTGGCAAATATGTATCAACTTTTAATTTCTCTTTTCCTCTGAGCACAACTTACTCCAACCAAATTCAGTGATAACGCTGCACAGGGAACGTAGTGTGCGAGGTGATTTATTCTCTTAATATGCGCCTGGAGACCATTGTAACAACCAGACATATTCGACGCATTATCGTAAGACTGACCTCTCAAATTTCTTACATCAATGTTATATTGGCTTAAAATATTTAATATCTCGGTGGCTAGTTCTTCCCCTTTGTGGTTCTGTATGAGAAGAAATTTAAGGAAACGTTCAGCCACTTCTCCGTTCGACGTAACATATCTCAGCACTACAGTCAACTGATCAGTGTGTGATATATCTGGTGGCGAATCGACACTTATTGAGAAGTATTTGGCTTCAATGATTTCATTAACAATATATTTTAAAACCTTATTTCCCAATATTTCAATAAGTTCCTCGCAAATCGTTGCAGACAAAAACGATTGTTTTCCTTTGCCTTCATTACCATATTTTGCTAAATGCGAATTAAGAAACGCATCGTACTCAGCGATTAACTCTAAAATTCCCAAATAGTTGCCATTATGTTGAGAACCGAGAATTTCATTGTCACCACGAAATGCTAATCCACGGGATGCTAAAAATTTTATCACTGAGACCATTCTTTCTAAAACTTTCTTCCAATATAATAATATAATAATATATATAATATATTCTCTTTCTTTATTAAATGTAACCTCCAAAGAGGTGTCGATTCGTCCGTGAATGCGCCGTCTACTAATCAGTGTCTGTACACATACTCGGTGAGTTGCATTATTCTCATGCGATTGAATTCGGTGCAACACATTTTTCCAATCAGAAAATCCAGTTTGAAAGTGTGAACGGTTTTGAGCTTCATCAAAAAGGATACATGGAAAACAGTATACTTTTCCAGTAGACGGAGAATACATGAGCCACTCCCGTTTGATTTTACCACCACTTATGTGTTTCCGAAAAAACATAGACTGAGAAAAAAATCTTTTACTGTCGTCGTACTGTCGGCTTGAAGCAGAAAAATCACACTCAAAGTGTTGACATTCATTAGGGTCTCTAGTACACTAAAAATCTTGCATTTCGTTGGTAATATTTTGCCATAAGCCAATGTCATTCTGGTATTCTACCCCTAGATGAACTACGTTTTGATGTATGACCTCTGTCTCGGCCTCACTTTCCTCTGCACCGACTAACCTAGCTGTTTCTTGATCCTGGCCAATCTGTTCAAAAGGCTCGCAAGGAACCTCTACTGGGTCTACTACCATCGTGTGGCTGGCAGAAGACGTACTTGGAGAGTCATGAGGTTGATGTTCCTTTGATTCGCGACTAAATCCGAGTTTGAAAAGGTTTTGTGTCTTCTTCAATTGTTCATTAAGTTTATTTTGTTGCTCTTGTCGCTTTTTACGTTTTTCTGAACCACTTTGGTGTTTTTTCTTTACGGGTAGCTCCGACATTTTGTTCCTGAAAAAAATAATCTTTCGGTTTAAAACAGAAATGAAATTTTCACCTTAGCAGCTCAAACATATTGAATTTCCTGCTTAATAATAAACACCCACAAACTAATAATATTTGATAACGTTGAAATTAAATAAAATATGTAAGTAATTGAATAATAAAACGGCACTTCACATTTGTCAAGTCCTGTATTAGGTAATAAAATATGTAAAAAATAATAAAACTTACGTATGGTAATTTTAACTTCAGTTTACACTACACGGATTTTCACTCGTCGTTTCACCGATTTTCTCGAAGCCCGAAGCACTTCTGCAGTCTTTATAAATAAATATCCAATACTTAGCTCTAAATTCGTAAGTTTTGAAACACAAACTGTAAAACTCTCTTTTCATTCACAGCCGTAAAACTCGCAAACAAATTGCACGAAGTGAAAATTCAACGATTACATTAAAAATGTTTCAAAAATGTTGTCTATGACACAATACAACGTATGTATTTAGCGGATCGGGGAATTCCCCAGTCATGCGACGAAAGAACCAGTACTGCCAACCTTATTTTTACATACTCTTTGGTAGCCTGGCCATAGAATATACATACCTATGGTAGGTACCAGAACAGTAAGTGTGCATTCACAACGTAGAATTTTGCGCGTTTTTCAAGTGTGTTGTAGAAAAAGCTGCTCTTGCTGTATAGTCATCTGATTAGTCGACGTTAAAATTACCGCGATAAAATTGCTTGCGATTATATTACTGCGTTATATATGAACTAACTACCATAATTTTAATATCTAATTTGGAATGCGTTCAGAAATGTACTAAAATAGCGTCGATGTAATGTACAGAGCAAGACAATCGTCATTGAAATTTTGAATTAAATTTTTACTTTTTAAGAAACATTGTCAATTTTTTTCTCTGTAGCACAGGGCCCCTGAACGTGGCGGGGCCCCTAGGCAGTTGCCTACAGTGCCTAATGGATAAAACGGCCCTGCCCTGATGGTCTCCTGCAGTATTTCTTGCCAAGTTTGCTCCAATTGTCGGGCCAGGTCATCAACATACCCTGGTAGATGCTGTCGCCTTCTCATCGCATCCCAGACATGCTCGATTAGAGAGAGATCTGGCAATCTGGCTGGCCAGGGAAGTGTTTAACAAGCTGTAAGATAGCTTATAGCAACACGCACCGTATGCGGTCTGGAATTATCTTGCTGAAAAATAAGGCCAGGATACTGCAAAAGGAATGGTAGCAAAACAGTTCTCAGAATGTCGTCGACGTACCGCTGTGCTGTAAGTGTGCCTCTAACGACGACCAAAGGGGTCTGGCTATCAAAATAAAAGGTACCCCAGATTATAACTCCTGGTGTGGGCCTGTTTGTTTTTTTCAAAGTCACCATATGAATTCATTGCCTACTGTGGCGTTATAGTCAAAACATTCTCAAACCTAGTTTCAAAATCTAAAAAAGGGCATTCAAATGTTGAACGTTGATTAAAACGTCTTTTTCCTGGCAGATTGTCTGTGACATTTGAGAAACTAGGAAAATTTACGACGTCCAAAATTATACTCCTTTAGCTTAATTCTGGCAAGAAAAGCTGAAATGTGGCCATTGTTTTAATAAAACGTATGCTGTTGCCTAGAAACTGCAAATTAACCTCATTGTAAGTTTAGTAAATATATCTGTTTAATAAGTAAATTTGGTTTCCACTCGATTGAATTTCCTTTTAAAATTAATGGCAGGATTGTAGACCCCCGTTTTCACCTCATGAACCCCCAAATTATTTTTTCGCTAACGTGGACGCCTTGCAGTTCGTCATAGACCCTTGGGGGTCTATATAGACCACTTTGGAAATCACTGGTGTAGAGGGAACCGATACTCGTTAAATCTGTCGAGGCTCAGTGTCCTCCCGTTAGTGTGATTTAGTAGTTCGGTGAGAAAGTTGCCAGTTCAGGTGTCATCCTCACCACTTGACCATGGTTCAAAATTACGAGGTCCATCGCAAACAGCTTTATAGTGCGACGTTAATATAACTCTCACTCATGAGTGAGGGAATACTAACGTCACACTGTTCAGCTATTCGAGGGCTTTTGGCGACGAACCTCGTAATTTTGAACCTTGGTCAAGTGAGAAGGACGACACCAGAACTGGCACCCCCTCTCTTAACTGTCACGCCACTCCAACGTGAAGATTCATTCGAGAGACTCTAGCTCTAAATTTCGATGCCCACCGTCAATAGTTAGATATGAAGTATTTAAATCAACTAATCAATTTGAAATTTATTTAATTAGATATGCTCAGTAATCTTTCAACTTAAGGGAACCAGGGCATTATACACATTCAAAAAACAGATTTTTCAATATTAGTAATAAAAAATAGTGTATATTTTTCTGAATCTAAAAATGTATAATACCTATATGTTCCTTGATAAAATAACCCTAAAATTTGAAAAAAGTAATTAATTGACAAAAATGTGTAAGCAAACGTTTACAAGTGTTTAGTTTTTTCACTTTTTCTCCAAAGCATAATTTTTTGCTTTTAGGTACACTTTAAAAAAAAAACACCTTTGCACTAGATCCGTAGCGCACACAAAAAATTTTCAAGGGGGGAGGAGTCCATGGTCAAAAGTCCCCAACTCGTATCATACCTCAAAACAACACCAATTGATTCTTCTGATTTTGTCAACAAAAAACAATAAAAAATAAATTATTGAAATAATAATTAGTATTAATTAATAAAATAAATTGTTAACTATAAGTTCTTTATTAAATTTTAAGTTATGTATATATATATATATATATAGGATTATCATCAATCGAAAAAAAACTCAAGAGGTGTCCGGACCCCCCCCCCCCCCGCTTGTGTGCGCCACTGCACTATATGGTTCCAAATTTTTTACACTTCTATACAGGATATCTGTGCATATAGTGAACCTGTTTTTTTTAGCCAAAGTAGTTCAAAGTTTCTTAAAATATAGTTTTATGTGTGAAAAAGAAGGAAAAAAAATTCGAAATTTTTAAAACTGTGCGCTTAATGCTTTTTAATTTTTTTTAAAGAAACTATCTTAATATTTTACTAAAAAATAGGTTCACAATATTTTGTGTATTGTTTTGTATATGAACAAAAAATATTATACATATAGAGATACTTTTTAAAAAAATGGTACCTAAACATAAGCATGTATTATGAGATCTCAAGAATTATGTCCCAACTTAAATTAAATAGAATTAAAAAAAATTTTAACTGAAAATTAGTTTTATATTTTTTATACAGAATGATAAAAATATCTTTATTGAGGCCACACAAAAAAAATCTAAGATCTATTGGAAATTTTTAAAGATTTTTGTCCCATAAACAAAGAGTTTTATTTTTGGCATTTTACTCTTTCGAGCTTTTGTCTTGGTAACCTTAAAATAAGTGAATGTGTAGAATCCAATAGGGGGGGGGGGGTATGATTTTGTTAAAAATGAACGTCTGTTCGATAAACACAATTTTATTCAGTTCGAATTTCAGTCAATGTTGTGAATTACATTCCATTTTCTGTGCAAAAAAATACGATGCGAACCCTTCACGTAATCTTTCACTCAGAATGCAACTGAACCACTACTTCCATCACCTCCCCTCGTTGACAGATATAAACGAGTCTTAAAACCTTTTCGTTCACAAAAGAGGGGGTATAAGAAATCTCTTCACGAGCTCCCTCCCTAAATTCCACCCACCGAACGCCATAAACAATCGCCGAAGGGAGACAAAGCAGAGAAAACAGCGGGACAAGGCGTATAAAAAATATCGCGACGTCACTAAAAAAGAGGCGGAGTCAAGAGTACCCGGAGCAAGAGTCTCATTTCATTGAGAACGACCACAAGAACTACGCGCGCCACTCACCCCAAAACACTTGTTGATCCTTCGGCGCAAGGAGGAGGACAGATCCTCGAACTGTTGTTATTTTCCTGGTGAGGTCCATCTCGCGTTTCGGGTTTTCGTATATATGTCGAATTATCTTATACATGCGCAGGAGAGGAATATATTTGGTGTTGTAGCGAGAGAATATTAATTCAGGGTGAGTGGTTCGAATGATGGAAAGATCTTTCTGTTATTACTCAGACAACGTGTTCGAAGACGACCAAATAGTACCAGATTGCTCTCAGACTTTGAAATTCTCTTGTCCATCCTCTCAAGGGAATTGGACGACCGATTTGAAAGTAAGTAGTCTTTCACTTTCTCTTACTATATCTGTGAGGGAAAAGGCTCAAGGAATTGTCCCTGTGTGTTTTTAATTTACAATCTTAAGGAATTAATTGAAAAAAAATATATATGTTGGTTCCAACTCATTGCTCGCATTTAAGGGGACATATGATTTATAGGGAAAAAAATTTGATTTAATATTTTTCATAAATGTTTTGGTTGCCCCCTAAGTGTAACAGTTTTTAAAGTTAATTTTAACAGTTAACTAAGTTAACCCCCTACGTAAAACACTTTTTGTATTTAAAATATATACCACAAAAAAAAGGTAGCCACTTCATTTTTTAAAGAGAAATTTTAAAATTTATGAAGCTATGTTAAAATGCTACTTTTATAATAGACGTACACAAGAAATTTGATTTACAAGTACACCCAATTATGTATAGTAAAAGTTTGTATGGGTTTTGGGGTAGCGTGATGGATATATTCATAAAGTACACTTTTTTATGAATGTTTATTGAAAATTCCTTAAAAAATGTGTAGATTCTAAATTCAACTGTTTTATTAAAAATAAGTATTGTATGCATTTTTTAATTAAAAAAAACTTTTGTTCTATGTATTAATAGCAACAGTTAGAAAAATATCAAAGCATTTGGTCGTATAGAAAAAAGCCTTAACATTTGAAATGAAGAATAGCTCTAGTGATTTTTTTCTTTCTAGGATTAAAGTTTTAATTTAAAGCTTTTATTTGCTATTGGGATGTGAATAAAAATGAACATGAAAGTTGTTACTCTAAATTTATTTAGAGCTTTCGAATTTTTTTGAGATTATAGGAAAATATATAAAGAATATAATTTCGGCTAAAAACATTTTATTTGATTTTTGTCAATTCAATCGCCTTAAGCCACCAGGATAATTTTTAGATGACATTTATAACACGCAAACACACTAAATTTTAGACAGCTTATATAAAATAGGGCGTCTAAACTAAAGGGAAAGGGGGCTCACGCAGACTCAATTAGTTATTTTTGTATTTTCAGTTAAAGCTTATTAAAACATGCATTTTCTTTCTTGATCATTTTCCCGATGAAAAACTATGAATGACAGACCTCATTCACATGCAAGAATATATTCAAAATATTCAACATACAAATACGACTAAGAGTAACCAATTTTTAAAATCGAAACTTCTTAATTAAACTATTGAATTCATCTGTTTATTTTCGTGTATTGACTTTTTATATGCATTATCTATTAGAATATATATATATATATATATTTCCAAAATTTTGTATACTTCACAAATTTTGCGTTTTTTCATTTGGAGCTTGGTAAAATTGTATGAAGATCAGAGCAACATGCATTTTTCAAATATAAAATTAGAAGAAAAAAATTATTTTTATTGCAAATTAAATCTTATTTAATAATGTAAACATTTTGTGATTTTGGAACGTTTTGTTTGTCTTTTCAGAGATAGGGAAAGGTAAATTCTTGGTGCCATAAAAATATTTCACAAATCAGATGCACGTTCCCATTACTTTTTTTACAAACATTTTTAGCTTTATCACAAACCAATATTGTACAGTTCATGTAATTTTAATAAATTTAAGTTCCTTTATCCATTTCTCGGGTTTTTGTCATAGAACTTCTGTCAGACATCCTGAACTGCTTAATTAAAGATTAAAAATATCTTTTTTGATAAGTTTTAAAGCTATTTAATTTGTCTTCCTATGAGAGCATGGCAAATTTTACTTTACAAATAATTCACGGCAGAATGGTCTTCTGATCATTTTAACGTTTATGTAGAAATGGATGTTCATGGACTGTGATTGGATACTAATCTTTGCTCTAAATAGCTCACAATTTTCGCTGATTAAAGAAGGTTGAACAAACTTTATCACATAACGAAATTGAATTATAACTTCAAATATTTGATTCTCTAGCTTCCATTAAACAGTTTTGAAATTGGTCTTTAAGATGTTTATACAACTAAATTAATCAAGCTTTTTTTTTTAAATTTAACCTCTTCCAAAGCTTTATTTGTATAAATGATGTACTTGCTCTTTTAAGGCTAGCTTCGTGTAATATTAAAGAATAGGACCCGAAGTGTAGAAATATTTTTTCAGATATAAAAGACCTCCAACTTTAATATCATATTTTGGATTCGATATTTTATGGAGTCGCACATTCATTTTATCATTTTTTTTTATCTGAGCTGATCTATTTCTTCTAGTATAAAATGTTTCTATTTTTTTCTCCTATACCGTATTGCTAAAGGAACTATTGAGTTACATGATAAAATGGGGGGCCGCGGTGGCCGAGTGGTCTAGGCATCGGATCATGGCTAGCATGTCATGGGTTTGATCCTAGTACCACTAAAGCTCCGCCGTGTAGGGGAGCGATGCACGTTAAATCTGTCGCGAGCTCAAACGTCCTCCCGTTGGTGTGGTGTGGTAGTTAGGAGGGGGGTGCCAGCTCAGGTGTCGTCCGCGTCACTTGACCATGGTTCAAAATTACGCGGACCGTCGCCAAAAGCCCTCGTGTTGCTAATCAGTGCGACGTTAATATTCTCTCACTCTCACTCACTTACATGATAAAATGAAAAAGTATTTATGGAAAATTTGCAATTTTAAAAAAAAATGCTGTATTTATGAAATGTGTAATTTATAATTTCGCAAAGTTTCATTTTCTGTCTAAATGTTTTCCGTGTTTAACCCAAGTTCTCATACATTTAGCGAAGACAGCCTTAAGCGGCTTACATTTCATTTAAATTTAAGGATTCAACAAATTAAATGAATGCAAGTCCATTATAAATAGTATAAATGTATAACAAATGTATTAAATAAATGTATGTAACAAAAAAAGCAAAAAAAAATTCCTTAGTTTTCAAAATATGATTGGGGGAGTGATAAAATATGATTCTTTGAATCAAAGAATAAAACCCTCCTATGAGTAACCAAAGTTCTAAGCGAAAAAATTTTGCAAAATTCTTTAAAAAATCTCCCTTTCCTCCTATTTTTTCAATGCGAATATCTATCAGTGACGAAATTGATTGCATCAATTTGTAAATGGTAGCAGTTTGCTCTTAAGATCTTGTAGAAAGGAAAATCATTCCTTTGAAGCAGAAAACAATATGCCATAATTTATTTTAAATTTTCGTGAAATTTGAACGAAATGATTTTTACAAAGTTTGGTTTTTATTCGAAATGAAAGAGTTAAAAGTACAAAAAAAGAACAGAAAGCTACAAAAACATCCTCACATTTTACTGTACTAATCTAATCTTGATATCTTCTATTTATAGAAATAAGTTCACATCAACTCGCATAGATTCTTTTGAAATCCTGCAAAAATTAAAATCCTACTCCTTTCATAATTCAATGAAATTTTTCATGAAATTTTTTTTAATTCTTCTGTTATGTGAAGAGCTATACATTTTCATATTATTTGCAACAGAAAATTCGAATTTAATCTTCTTTACATGGTTTTATTTTTGATTGAATTAAAAGAACTAAAGCTAAAAAGAGAATAAGAATATTTTGTATACAAAATCGTTTGCTTTTACCAAACGAATATTTCCCTATCTTTTAATGATGAATGAAACTTCTGTTCAAGTTCGTCAACGAAAACGAACTATTCTAGATATGTTGGGAAAATAAGCATAATACTTACGTTATGTATATAATCAACAATATTTATAAGGGAAGAAAATGCAAAATTACCTTTTGCAATTTGAAAATGTTTTTTTAATTTTGTATTATTTTGAGATTTGGTAAATTAAATATAATGCATTTTTCTATTTTACATGATATTATTATAGATATCTCATGCAATTTTGTTATATACTGAATTTGTTGTTTTAATTTTAAGCGAATTTAGAAAATATCGTATACTTAATTTTTCTGTCTTATATATGAAATATACTAATTAAGTTTTTTAACTCGATTGATTTAATGATTCGTAATATTATACTCTTGTTCAATAACATTTCAAATTTTATTTAAATTAAAGGATGTCAAAACTAAAGCTATATATTTTTTTAAATTTAAATTTTATAGTTAGTTGCGCGCGTTAAAGTTTTCAGGTAATTTAATATTTTAAAGCGAGAGCATAGCTTACGAATAATTTAAATTCATTCAAGTCTTAAAAATTTATCTTTTTATCGAATAGCGTGTTAAAAAAAATAGCCGTTTACGTTAATAAGCTATAAATGAATTTTATTTTCCAAAATTTCATAAAATTAAAACAATAAGTAAAAAAAACCCACTTAAAGATATCTCGTGTTTGTTTTCTGATCGTATTATCTTTCCTATTTTGTAAATAAAAGTCGGTGGTGACTCAGAAGTCTTGACGAGTCCCAAAGACTTATTTTGAAATGATGATTCTTGAACATTAATCCCTCACATAGCACAATATGTCTCTGTTTTAATTTTTTTTTTATTCTCGTCTAGATCCAAAATGACGCTAATACGAGATTAACGTGCAAAATATATATTTGGTGTTCAAGAATTTTTGTACCACTTTAACTGTTCTTCAAAAATATTAATTCAAACAAGGCGAGTATTTTTATTCCAAAACTAATGGAGCTTCATGTCTAATTCATGTTTTATCACTATTTTGCAAGTCATTACTAAGAATTAAATAATAGTACATTTCTCATATTCATTGCAAATTTGTTCATTACTGTTTTCTACAATCAGTATTATTCTTATTTGTTCCTTTTTTCGAAGACCCTTATGAGGTCGCGGTAGCCTACTGCTCAAGGTAACGGACTCGTGCCCGGAATCTCATGAATTCGAAGAAAAACCACCGTAAAGATGGCGCCGATGCACGTTAAATATGTCAAGATTCAATACCCTCCCATTGGTGAGATGTGGAAGTTAGAAGAGATGGGTGCCAACTCAGGTGTCGTCCTCGTCACTTGACCATGGCTCAAAATTGTGAGATCTGTCGCCAAAAGACGTCGAATAGCTGAATTGTACAACGGAATATTCACTCACTCGACGACCCGTATAAAAATTCTCGAAAATCTGAGAATGCCTACCGAGTATCTTTTTTAACCTTCTCACGTGACTCTGTTTAACTCATTTACAGATCACATACAGCAATAATAAATGAAGAATTTTAATCTAGGAATCATCTTGCTAGTATGTAAAATTTTTATTTTTATCAAAACGAAAATCATATTTGCCATTTGTCTCTTTGTCCGAAGTTTTTTAGTCTGATTTTTTTTAGGGTTTTAAATTTCGTGATAATTTTTTTCATGTATAAGCTCTATATGTGCCCTTGTTACAAAAATCTAATCTTTTAAATACTTTGAGATTACTCTTCAGATTAAAACGGGCGGCCGCGGTGGCCGAGTGGTCTAGGCATCGGATTATGGCTAGCAAGTCATGGGTTCGATCCTAGTACCACTAAAGATCCGCCGTGTAGGGAGCGATGCATGTTAAATCTGTCGAGAGCTCAAACGTCCTCCCGTTGGTGTGGTGTGGTAGTTAGGAGAGGGGTGCCAGCTCAGGTGTCGTCCGCGTCACTTGACCATG
The DNA here is from genome assembly GCA_019973975.1 of Trichonephila clavata. Lineage (NCBI taxonomy): Eukaryota > Metazoa > Arthropoda > Arachnida > Araneae > Nephilidae > Trichonephila > Trichonephila clavata. The sequence continues at coordinate 56,759 of BMAO01036130.1, forward strand.
GTGGTTCAAAATTACGCGGACCGTCGCCGAAAGCCCTCGTGTTGCTAATCAGTGCAACGTTAATATTCTCTCACTCACTCAGACTAAAACGGAGACCGATTGGTCATGCGGTCACAAGCTTGTGGTTGGTTACGTTTATATATATATTTCGGGTTGATTCCCAGTACCACTGAAGATTTTTCAAGTAGGGAGATTTATACTTGTAAAATCTGTCGAGACTCGAAGTCCTCACGTTGACGTAAGGGCGAAGTCTGGAGAATGAGGTGCCCCGTTAGTTGTCGTCCACGTCATTTGAATGAAATTCAAAACTACGTGATCCACCGCCATTAACCCTCGTGCTGTCTCAAAGTGCGATATTAATAACGCTCACTCTTTATTGAGCAAAAAGGGTGTCTCTGTGATTATACTTTTGATTACATTGATTTTTCGACTCTATACTTATAAAACTTCCTTTGTATTATGCCAATTTATTAATAAGAGTTAAGATGAATAATATACCAAACATGAGATTTGCGAATTATTCTAACTAATAAATGAACAACTGTACATATTCTAACCTATAACAATGTAATTTTTTTTTTAAATTGGAAATTTTAGTTTACTAAAAACTGGTTATGTGAGGTCACTAAAGTTTTTCTTCATCTTATAATTCTTTTCCATTTTATTTTACTGCTTCTCTCCCCTTGTTTTCACAGTGCGTGTTATGAATGTCTCTTTTTCATCTCGTCTTTAAAAAAAAAAACTTGTCGTAGAGCGTGGGTGTGGTTTGGCGCCATTCTTCTGCGTTGCTCTTTGATGAACAACTCAGATACCGTATTTCATCTTCGAAGATTTTATTACTCCCCTTTGCTGTCGGGGGGCAGTTACCTTCCAATTCTTGGTTACATCAGTTCCTCCCCTCCCTCTCTTTTCAACATCTGTCATTTTATCTGCTAAAAATACAAGCTTATCAGTTGCTTCTGCTCCTATCCTAAGAAACTGAAGAAGAAATGAAATGCTTGTGGGATTCCTAAATGAAAATACAGAAACAAAGGGATGTTTTGTATCAACATTTTTCGTAAAAGTTGGTTAAATCTATAAGAATCAAAACCTTTTTTAGGTAAGACAAATATCTAAAATAGAAACCATTTTTAGATAGAATAATTATCCCAAATTAAAGTTTTGATTTTATAGATTGTCTTTAAAAGAGCTGGGTACTTCAATAAAAGATATTTTGTGTTTGAAAATTCATATTTATTTATTAACTCTTTTTAACTGTTTGAAATCCCCTATTTAAAAGTGTCATCAACTTGTAGACATTTTAAATACTTGAATGTAATGTTCAAAATAGCTATGTGCATGTTTCACTCATCTCAAATTTAAACTTTTAATTAATTTGAATACAAAATATACATTCACAAAAGAAAATGACAAATGAACCGTTTTACTTCTCAAATGATAATTTAATAGCATTTTCCCATTTAATCTTTTTATAAATGTGTTTACCTTTATTTTAGTTGACTTCTAAATGGCTTTCAGAACTTTTAAACATATTCGGTAAAATGGATAAAATAATCGCAAATATAAATCTTGCCGCGAGTTGGCTACGGTTGATATTGATATAGTATTTTGTGGACGCAGTCACAGGGGCACAGAAATTGCGTCGAGGGAACATTGGTGCCCACGGGCACGAGGTTAAGAATTGGCCCGAATTAAGGCCCCTGTGTTAGATGTTGCCTTAATCACTTGATTGTGATTGATTCAAGATAAAAATATTCTTAGTTTAGACTTCTTGTTAATTTTAGATTGCCGAGTTGTAATGGTCGCGAACTCTTCTATGGCATTGTTTCTATCCAGTCGTATGTTCGAGTCCTTGTATCACTAAAGACCCGCTGTGTACAGGGACGTCTTAAGGCATGGGCCTACTGGGCCCGGGCTCAGGGCCTTGCCCACAATGAGAGCTTTGTCTCGTTCTCGATTCAGCCTTTATAAGATTACGAATTCGAATAATTTAACGATCAACAATTATATTTCCGTATGTATTTTTCGAAAAGCTGGAAATTTTGGACAATATATCAACTGACTACACGTGAAGACCGTCGTCCATGTATAGGCCCAGGCCTATCACTGTACACCATCATTAATCATTCAATCAAAAGGCGGCAGTCGGCCTACCCGGTTTGTGCGATTGTAAGTCATGCACATTTATTTGTATCGGGTAATTGTTTGTAAAAGAATTTGACAACGTATGCTATGTATTGAAAGGTCATATGTAAGGCCTACATTTTTGTAGGGGTCCCGCGGCCTACTTTTGTGTGATGGTCCAGGGCCTCAAGAAGTCTTAAGACGTCCCTGGCTGTGTAAAGAAGAATCAATGCATGTTTAATTGTCAAAGCTCAAAATCCTCGTGTTAACATGAAGTGTAAATCAGATGCCTGCTCAGGAGTTGCCCTCACCATTAGCTTTCATGTTGCTTCGATGTACGAAGTTAAAAATGCATGCTACGTTCATGCAATGAAATAAACAATCAACATTCAATGACTTTTTTTGTGAATGTTTAAGTAAGATGTATGGACTCGGAAAAGGCTGTGACTAAAGTTGTGTGTGATAGTAATTTTGCTGCATTTCATTTACTTGCTTATAAACTTTGCCTGGGCGTGATTTGTTTGTTGAGCGTTCACGAGTAACGTTTTTCTGCTCATCACAAGCTACACTAACCACAATCAACCCGCCTTATAATTTTGAACCACAAGCAGAAAATGAGAAGTTGCACTTTAACCGGTAGGTTCCTTATTCTCCTTATCCACTCGGTCCGTCAATGTGATTACTTATTACCAAGGACGTCTTAAGACTTTTTGAGTCCTGAGCTCAGAGAATTCTTCAGATTTTTTTATGCAAACTGGAATTTTTAAAAATTGTCAATATATAGCAGGGATTGTCAAATAGGTAATTTTTAACAAATTTTCCTGACTCATAAACCTAGGTACAAACCGCCTCAACCGATGGCCACATTTCGACTAAATGAGTTTAATGTTGTTTATGGTACTAGGCCTAGGCCTAGCCATGGCCAGCTGTCATCACAAAATACAGTCTTGCCAGTAGACATGGAGTGTGAAATTCCCTGTTTTTTGGAAAATATTTATGGAAATAATATTTGATCATTAAAATTATCCGGATCATGATCTCATTAAGACTGAGTCGAGAACGAAACGAGGTCTCCACCGAGGGCTAGGCTCGAGCCCAGCTGGCCCATGCCTTAAGACTTCTCTGCTTAGAACCCTAATAGATTAAAGTGCCTCGACCCCTCTCTATATTTTGGATTAAAGGCTTGATTTTATAAAAACACAGAGCATACTTAAAATTTATATCTGCGCATGAAGTAGCCGCTTTAGCCTGGTGGTAAAGAGGGCGTGATGGTCCCAAAACTAAGAGCTTTATTGTCACTGAAGACCCACTGTGCAGAGGGGTTGATGCACATTAAATCTGCTGTGGCTCAATATCTTCGTCTGACACGGTGTGGTAATTTGGATAGGGGAAGCCACAACTCAAGCGTGTCCTCGTCAATTGAGCAAGGCTCAAAATTACGAGGTCCGTCGCCAATAGTTCTAATGTTGCTTTAGAGTGTGATGCTAATTAACACTCCTTCATACTCTGTATATGGAATTCGAACTAGACTTTAGATTATACCGAACAGGGTGTGAAAAATTTGTGTGATTTGGATATTAACTCGGGGAACCTGTTCTGTCAATACAAAATATCTACTGAAAATCAAATTTGTCAAAAATCTGCTTCAATAGAAACGATCCTTCAAAAATTAAATACTAAAAAAAAACAGCTCTAATATCGAATAGCTGTCGAATTTTTGTTTCATATCCTTCCTATCACGTTTTTTTTAAAAAAAATTTTTATACTGGTAGTAAAAAAAAGGAGTTACATAACAGCGACAGACACGAATTTCGATTCGTTAAGTCTACTTCTCTCTTATAAAAAGCGTATAAAACTATTTCTGTGTGTTAATAGTGATCACAATTATGAACAGTCTTGGGACATAAAAGTTGATTAGTTTCATTTGAAATTAATATTTTAAAAAATTATAATTTTTGTATTTGAATTGTGTAAAAGAAAGAACTGATATGAAACGATAAGCAATCGGCATGAGTTATGAAATCCTTTTCCATTAGTTCAAAATGTGCAAACACTATTCTTAAATTTTGTATACCATTATATATAAATAAATTTTCCGTACTTTCGCCTAAATCTATTTTCTTTGAAGTATTTCAACAACTTTCCTAAATTACTATTTGTTTTATAACATTGTTTTTATAGTAGCCTTTTATTTTGCTTGCTTTTTTCTTTTAACTACGAAAACATTTTTTTTGTATTTATCTGGATTGTCATTCATATACTTTTTGAAAGTTGTACGTAGCATAAGATTATAAAAATGATGATTCAAATAATTAAATTTAGATAACTTTGCTGAATGGAAAAGCCTTTCTTATCCTTGAGTAAATCGATTATTCTCAGCTATGAGCAGAGCAACAGAATAAACTTTGAAACAAAGAATTGTTATTGACAAGCATTTTAAATACGAGTAATGCGTTATCTCAGAATACTCGTTCAGCTTAAAATATATGGGAAAACTACAGTGGCTCAAACAATTGAGAGTACACCTTACTTTTACTTGATAAATTCAACTTTCAACATAAATAATACAATATCGAGAGAAGTGCAAACATGGTTTTAATTTTACACATAAAGTATGGTTTAATTTAAAGTAAAAAAAATATTTAAAAAAACGCGCGCGCGCGGCGCGAAAAACTTCTAAATTTAAAAAGCTTCAGAAGCATTTTAAATAAACATATGCAGATTTTTATTTTAAAAAAATTGAGAATACATTTATGAAGAATATATTAACTGCCATTAAATATTTTCTACTTGGTATCTAATTTTGTGTAATCTCACCTAAAACCGTTTCAACGATCATTTTTGAGTGAAAAATGTGAGGAGTTTTCAAAATCTCATCAATTGAAGACCAAAAACTTGTTTAGCGCTAAAAGTAAATTCAGCATTTTTGGCAATGAAGTCTGTCGCACCGCATGGAGAAAGCCCAAAATTGCTTTGGATCCAAAAAACTTACGTCCTACAGTTGAATGGTGGGTCCGTCATGGTCTGGGGTTGAATAGCTTCATTCAGGGTAGAAATCTTAGTTTTTTTATAAATGGCATTATGAACCATATAGTTCAATTGGATATACTTTGGAACGATCTAAGGGAAAGTTTAAAAAATTTGGGTTTAGATAGAAATTTAATTTTTCAACAAGGCAACGACTCCAAACTCACGGAATGTGCCATCAAAATGCAGTGTTTTTCATTGTAAACAGTAGCTACATACACCACCACAGTGTCCCGACATCAATGTCATTGGAAATCGGTGGGCCATACTCAAAACAGCGGTCCAAAAACACAAAAATAGAATCAAATCCAATTTGAAACAAGTGTTGAGAGAAGAATGGATTAAAATATCTTCAGATACCACCAAAAAGTTGATCGAATCGGTACCACGGCGTTTAGAGGCCATTTTAAAAGTCGAAGGACATGCAACTAAATATTGACATTTTTTTTTTGTACACGAGGTCTTACAAAACTTTCATTGGTGTATTCTCAATTTTTTTGCGGTAAAACTCTACATTTGTTTATTTAAATAGCTTGTGAAACTTTTAATTTTTGAAGTTTTCCGTTGATTGTTCTACGTTTTTACTTTAAATTAAACTTTGTTATGTGTAAAAATATGAACAGATTTGTAAATCTCGATAATGTGTTATTTATGTTGAAAGTTGTATTTATCAAATAAAAGTAAGGAGTAATCTCAATTGGTTGAGCAACTGTACGTCCAACAGAATAAATTTCTCCAATCAGTCAAAATTCAAGTGTCGGTGTGTGAAGTGGCTCATTCTAAACAGCAATATATATAAGGGATGATCAAATGAAAAGGTACGAAACGACATAAAAATGAAACTTAAATATTTGCATATTCCGCCATGTGTGCCGCTTGTGTTCCGAAGCAGCTCACCGACCAGCAAAAGAAACTACGTATGGGACTAGCACTGCAACATCTGTTTTGGTATCAGGAAGACCCCGCTTTCATGAAGAGGATCGTCACAGGTGATGAGACTTGGTGCCATCACTACGAGCCAGAGACAAAGCGGGACAGCATGCAGTGGAAGCATGCATCGTCATCTCCCCTTAAAAAGTTCAGAGCCGTGAAGTCAGCAGGCAAGGTGTTGCTCACTGCCTTTTTCGACATTCAAGGTCCGCTACTTGTGGAATTCCTCGAGCACAGAAAAAGCATTAACTCCGATGTGTACTATGAGACACTCCGACGCCTACGCAGGTCCATCAAGAACAAAAGACCGGGGCTGCTCACGGAGGGTGTGGTTCTGATCCATGATAACGCGTCCAAAAATGCTCCATGTCTCCAGAGTCACACAAATGGAACTGGACAAGTTCAAATGGGAAACGTTTGACCATCCGCCCTACAGTCCGGACATGTCGCCCTGCGATTTCTATGTGTTTGGTCCACTGAAGAAACACCTGAAATGGAAGAGCTTCAACTCGGACGACGTACCCAAGGACACTGTGAAGGACTGGGTCTCGTCACAGCCACAGGAATTCTGGGAACAAGGAATCCTGCGGCTTGTTCATCAGTGGGATCGTTGTGCTCAGGCTTATGGTGTATAAAGTCTACATTTGTACCCACCGTGTCGTTTCGTACCTTTTCATTTGATCACCCCTTGTATTTTGCCTCTCTAATAAGAGCAAAACGAAGATCATTTTTCAGTTCCTACTTTTTGTTCACTCTCTTTTTCTCTAAATATATATATATATCGTTCAAATTTTCAATCGTTAATAAAATACTTTTTATACATCAATTCAAGTTCAAATACATTTTTTAAAACTTGTAGTGGATGACACTTGATGTTAATACAGTTTTTTCAAATATTAATTTATTGATTAAATTAAATAATGCAAAAATAGTAACAAACAAAAAATAGTCCAACAGCATATATAGAAAGGAAAATCGTTCGTTGTGTGCCTGTACCGAAATAGATAGCGCGTTGGACTTCTAATCTAAAGGTCGTGGGTTCGAATCCTACATGGGATAGTCTAATTTCTGAGAACGTGATTTCCTTTTTACTTTACTGTTTTATTCGAATAATTAAACTTTTGATGTGTAACATCTTTACTCTCGGTTGCTGGATATTTTTTGGAGTGATTGCGTGAAAAGGGACGGAAATGCGTAACAGGAAGTCGGGGGGAAGCGGGCGCTATTTGATTTGACCAATTCAGCGCCTTGGGGTGTCTCTTCGCTAGCCTCGTCTCGGGGTCCAACTGTAGTAGCAATTAAGACGCCCGCCTACCGCACATACCAGCAAGTCTTATTAGACTTCATCCAGAATAAACTTGTGATTCTTACGCTCAAATGTCAGTCTCAGGGCTCGTTGTGTGTGAAATCTCTCTCTGAGGATATATTTATATATGTGTAAACTATATATATTAACTATTATATTTCTTGTTAAGCGTCTGACAAAGCTCATCATTCTTAAAAAAATAAGAGTAAGTAATATGGAATTATTTGAATAAATATTTAAGTGCTTATCATTTTCATACTTTGAGGTTAATTCCTGTCGCTGTCAATATAATATTTTTAATTGTGACTAAAAAAGATTTCTCGATTAAAAAAAAACTAATTAAGTAAACGGGTATTTTTAATTTTCTCTAATATTTCTAATTTTCAAGCATGTGCTTGACGGTGTCTTTTCGCTACCCTCGTCTGGGGGTCTAACTGTAGTAGCAATTAAGACGCTCGCCTACCGCACATACCAGCAAGTCTTGTCATTTTGGTGGTCGCATACATTTCTTCGAATCAAACAGTTAAAAAAATTAAAGATTTCCTGCATTTTGTACTTTTACCGTATATCGAAGGTGGTTCTGCTCTTTTTAAAAAAAACTATCACTCGCTTCCCATGATTTTGAGTGGTGATTTTAACGTTAACTTCAGTTTGCCAGAAGCTGAGCCGCTCATAGCTTTTCTGAAAAATGAACTCAAGCTCGAAATGAACACTAATCGAAATGTTTCGACAACTAACAGTGGTACTGTTATTGACGCCGTTTTTCAACGATTTTTAAATACTTTGAAATCACAAGTATATGTGTCATACTTTAGTTTTCATAAATCTATTGTCTCCGCTCTTCCCCAAATTGAACAAAAAAAAATTTGATAAAAAAACTGCATTACTCCTTGTTTTAATTAAATAAAATTTTTATTAAAGATATAATTATTCGATTGAAAATTATTTCCAGTCATAACCGATTCATTTCTTTCAGGATTAAAGTCTCTATTGCGTATTTACCATGATAACAAGTCAGATGTTACACATCATATGCGACTACTGTAAGACTCGTTTCTTTTTTTTTTATGAATAAACAGTAACAAACAAAAAAAAAACAGTCCAACACCATATATAGAAAGGAAAATGGAAAATTGCTTTCTATTTTGTCACTTAATATTGTGATTCTGTCATATTTATATATTTATATGTATACATATTTGTACTAATTGTGTAACTATTTAATAAAAAGTAACTAAAATAAGAATTTTATTTGTTGACCTAAGTAGGAATTGATTTTAAAAAAAAAATTTTTTTTTACATTACTTGTTCAATTTCTGGTTGAAAAAGCAATTTTTTCGAGAATGATAAAAAATGCATTATTGTTGAATGCACTAAATTATTTTTTTTTCATCGGTGTACAACAGTGGCGTACAGAAGAATTTTTCAAAAGGGGGGAGGAATGGAAGGCCGAAGGTGTACTATTCTCATATCTTACCTCAATACGCCGCCAAACAGTTTTTTGATTTTATATATTATCAAGAACAAAAAAAAAACAGTAAAACTAATTGATTAAATAATTATCATTATAAAATAAATTATTAATACTTAATTATGGAGTTATTTTACGTATTATGTACACACATAAAATTACAATCAATCGGGAAAAATGGGTAATGGGGGAGCTAGACCTCTCCGGACCCCTTTGCGTGCGCCATTGGTGTATAAATTTCTGATATAAAGGGCTGCAAAAAATTGGATTTGAAGTCCATTGCGGAAGAGACCTCGGAACAAAACAACGAAGATTAATGACACAATTCTACGATTTTAGCAGAGCAAATTGCTGGAAGCGAATCCACCACTGAACGGCAATTCATACCCTTTCCCTTGTGCGTATCGAAGATCATTTGTGGGCTCAGTCAACAACAAAAAAGCAACGCCTCTTGAAGAAAGAGACTTCGTTGATTAGGAAGCGTTCGTGGTCTAATCTTGGTGACAGAGGATCGGTTTTCAAATGGGTGGGACCTCTGGCTTCTGTTCCCGTGTGACAGAATGCACACTTGGGGTGGAACAAAGTGCCGATTTATAAACTCTGAATCGCGATCTAATTAATCGTGCTGTGTGGCTGCTTCTGCCGCCAGGCGCTGAGGGTGTCGCCTTGCATTCGGACAAATGAAGCCCTTTCGTTTCTCAATTCGTTACCAACTCTGACAGTTGGTATGAGGAAGATGAATTTCGACAACGTGCCAGGAATAGTCCAGCTTTTTAGGGGGACTTAGTGTACAGTTGGCTAAATGCACAGCAAAATTTGAGAAAGGGCTATGTCCAATAATAAGATAGCTGGCTCTTTGGATTGATATAATTTGTTGCTTTTTTATGCTTGGTTATTCTCAGGAAATTGAACTTTTTAAATTTATTTTTCTCCTTTTTAAAATGATTTCATTCATGGTAGAAAATAATAAACATAAATAAGACAGAGTTTCGTTCAATTTATTTACTGCGCTTATTTCATATTATATATAGATGCAAGCACGTCTCATTTTAAAATTAGTGTAGTGAAACAAATGTACCTTATTGTACTTTTCTACGATTTTTTTTTAAACAGGAGTGAGATTGCTTGTTGAAATTCTCATCACAGCTTGGAATCAGCCAAATTGCATCTATATTTATTCCTATTGTTCTTCATGCAAGAAAATCTTTCATCGCAAATATGTCGACTAAAATATAAAGAACAATTTCCCAGCAAATTTTTTCGTACAAGAAAATTTTTCAACTGATCAAGATTCGTAAAAGTTGTTTTCATAGCAATTAAACATTTTCTTCGCTCTGGCATCTGACTTTAACTTACTAAGTTCAAGCTATAGCTCAGGGGTGGCAAACCTGCGGTACGCATGCCACATTGTGGCATGGTGGAGTTGTAAGTGTGGCGCGCGAAGATTTAATGAAAAATTTAAAAAATTGAAGAGAAAATAACAAATTTTGTATGGGCTATTTTATCTATAAAACGCGGTTGCCTCAGACACAACCCCCCTCCCCTCTATACTCAAAACTTAGATCAACATATGTTTGTGGATAAATGTTTTCTATTTTGAACATAAAATCAAAATATCGCTCAAAATTAACTGATATGAACCTAAAACAAGATATCAATCATTGGCATGGCCAAGTAATTTTAGCGCGTTTTTCACATGCATTTTACAATAATACAACTAATGAACTTTTTACTAACAGAAAGTAGTGTACTGTACCACTCCTCTAAATGTACTACTATTGAGCTGAAAAGAAATAATGACACAAATCTGTATCAGCGCTATAAAAAGGGAAAAAAATTTTTTTTTTATAAACTAGCGAAATTCAGGAAAATTTGTAGGAAAATTCGGGAAAACTATGGGAAAATTTAAATATTATTCGGCTCGTCTAGGGCACAAATGCGACCCAATGCCGAAAACCCGAGGTCAGTTGGTTGCTTATTGGCTGAGAAAAAGGTACGACAAAATATGGAACGAAGACGCAGACGAAATTTGCGTCCTAATAGCGCTTTCGTTCCACTACGTGAAAAACGCGCTAAAAATCTAATTTTATCAGCTTCTTCAAGGGCTAGTCCTAATACAGGTGACTTGGTAAAAATATTACTAATTCAAAAGCCTATTAAATACTGATCGTTTAATTATTATTTAGAGTTAAATACTTCAAGTTACTCATTTTTATGTCACACCAAACTTAACTGATTGGGAACCTGTAAGAAGTTTATTAAAAATAAAACCAAAGTTTGTATTTTTGTATTATTTATTATATTACTTATAAATTTCCACATCTTGGACTTGCACTAGAAAAATAAGCTTAAAAGTAAAATTTCTTCACCTTTTCATCCTATTTCTTTTATTTGTTGAAAAAGTTGAAAGTGGCACGCATAATGTTTTTTTTTAGATGGTGGCACTCCTCCCAAAAAGGTTGGCCACCTCTGCTGTAGCTCCTCGGGTGCTGTATCAATATCAACAGTAACGGGATATCAGAGCAGGTTGAGTTTGGACCCAATATTCTTAAGATCCTGAAATTTTCTTGTGATCTGGTCCTCCAAACTCTGCAGATGAACTCTTAGTAGGAACACTTTCAGGCACTTTGTTTTTCTAATAAAGAAAGACTAATCTCTTTAATCACGTTTGTGAAAGAAATCTCGGTTCAAAGTGGATTTTCTGACTGACTTGGAGGACTACTAGTTACCCAACTTTGCTCTAAGGCAGTGGTTTTCAAACTTTTTTCAACTCACGGAACCCCTAGAACTAGAAGATGTTTTCTTGGAATTCCTAGAGCTAGTAGATGTTTTCTTGGAATTCCTAGAGCTAGTAGATGTTTTCTTGGAATTCCTAGAGCTAGTAGATGTTTTCTTGGAATTCCTAGAGCTAGTAGATGTTTTCTTGGAATTCCTAGAGCTAGTAGATGTTTTCTTGGAATTCCTAGAGCTAGTAGAATGTTTTCTTGGAATTCCTAGAGCTAGTAGATGTTTTCTTGGAATTCCTAGAGCTAGTAGATGTTTTCTTGGAATTCCTAGAGCTAGTAGATGTTTTCTTGGAATTCCTAGAGCTAGTAGATGTTTTCTTGGAATTCCTAGAGCTAGTAGATGTTTTCTTGGAATTCCTAGAGCTAGTAGATGTTTTCTTGGAATTCCTAGAGCTAGTAGATGTTTGCATGGAATTCCTAGAGCTAGTAGATGTTTGCATGGAATTCCTAGAGCTAGTAGATGTTTGCATGGAACCCCTAGAGCTAGTAGATGTTTGCATGGAACCCCTAGAGCTAGTAGATGTTTGCATGGAACCCCTAGAGCTAGTAGATGTTTGCAGGGAACCCTATTTCTACATACACACTTAGCATAATATATCTCAAAATAATATTTAAAGTAGATCAATAGCAGATCATGTAAAGGCAATTATAAAGTATTACATTTATTATATTAAAATTTTTTAATATAATTTACACATTAATAATATTAATTTGTGATCCAACTGATTTCAGCATCCTCACCACCTCAGATTTTCAGCATTAAATCTGTTATGTTGTAGGTGTTTTTCCCACAAATATATATATAGTGCATTTTCTATAAGGAAAAAATATTTAGTTTTACTTATATAAAGATAAAACGTTTTAATAGTCTTTTATTATAATATAATAAAAACTTAAGGGGAATTGATAAAGTTATTATGTATGAATAAAATTTTCAGTTTCTTAATGACAAGGGTGAGCTTTAAATTCTTGTGGGTATACAAACTTTTTAGAGAACTGGAATCCATTTTGCATATTCATTTATAAATTTCTTTTCGATTTTGTGTGTGTGTATGCGACTCTTGGAAACCCTGAGTACGCCTCGTGAAACCCCAGGGTTCCGTGGAACAAACACAGTTTGAAGAACACTGCTCTAAGGTATTACAGAGAATCTAAGAGTGATAATACTGGATATTGTTTTTGCGGTACATAATGAATTAAAGCAAAGATCCTAAGAGATACAAAGCGAGTTTTGTGCGAAATAGAATTTTGTAACCCACTGTATTCAACATTTCTCATTAAAAAGTACAAAAAACACTGACAAACACAAACCGGACCCAACCTCGTCCAAAAAGGAAGTACCTCCTTTTTAATTACAAGCATAAACCAAAGAATTAAAAAAACAAAACTGGAAAGTACTATAAACATTGGATTGCATGGACATTAACGTGAGATTCAAAATTTCCCTTAACCAATTATTTAGCAACTCGCCGGGTTTATTACTTCCTCTTCCTACTAAAATGTTGCAAAGAAAATTTGCATTCCAAGTGATGAATCCAATTCTCGAACAAGTATCACATCCTTGTGAAAATTCGTTATTACGTTTTTTCTTCCACTCTTGTCTTTGAAAATGGATTTTTGCCGTTCGTGACTCAAGTAATTGGAAATGTTTATTAAGACGATTGGTACGGTTTATTGGTTTTCGATGTAATTGAAGAATTATTTATTTTTGTGTGTTCTACTAGATATTGAGAAGTGAGGATTGCGTGTAGAATTACCAAATCTCATCATGTATAAATAGAAAAAAAAGTTTATTAGTTAAGCGCCATTTTGTATTTTGCTTCTTTTCATTGGTGGTTCCGAAAATATGTGCTTTCGTGGAATAAAAGAAAATTAGTCTTGCAAATTGAATATTTCGCCTAAATAAGAGTTCAACCTGAAAGCAGCAAATGACCTCGGAAGAGTTTAATCGATTCTGAGAAGGCTAAAATCGAATAAAGGAATAATTTCGAATTTTTTTTTCTAGAAAATGATATACAGTGAAAAATTGTGCCTTAAGCATAATTTTTTTTATAATTTGGTTACAGATTTAAATATTTTCCAAATTATTAAAAATAAACACAGGGAAAAAACAGAAAAAATTAGATTTGAAGAAAATTAACAATAAATATCTCTATGAATAAAATCTGTTAGAGAATATATATAATTTCATTTTAGATAGCGCATTTCATTTCACATTTAAAAAATTTTTGAATCTGACATGTTTTTTTTTATTTTAAAGTCAATTCTTTGATGTAATTAATTGTTTAATTTATTTAAAAGACAGAGAAATGATATACACATATATGTATACACGAAAAATAGCAAATCAGAAATAGAGCTTTCACGTGTTATGTACAAGAAAAATCATCTGTTTACACCAAGAAATTGGAAAAAAAATAAAATGTTGCAATGTAATTAAAAATATGAAAAAATTATCATAAAATTAATAATTTTGTTGATTTTGATCATTTGCAATGATTGGTTTGTGAAATTATCCTTTGTTTTCTCAAATAGTAACAAAAGAATATTTTCTTAAAATTATATATATTTAAAAAAAAAAAAATTGTCAACTTTTTTTGACATAAGAAAAAATTAAGATGCTAACTATGTTTGTTTTTAAACAAAAGAATTGAATTGTACTTCAAAGTAAATTATTTGGAATTTAAAAAGAATGTTCCAGGATCCCTAAATTTATCAGGAATGCCATTTAAAAAACAGCATCAATTTATTTACGCTTACACATAGCTATTTGTGTCTTGTTTTATTTACAATCGAGCATTTAAATCCAGTCGAACCCCCATTTTACGAACGTCTATTTTGCGAACTTTTTCCTGGAACTAAGGACATTTTACTATTTTCTTCGTAAAATAACCTCCAAATAGAACATTTTCTGTTTAGCGAATTTTTTCTTTCGGCATTCGATTTTTTTCTCCCCATTTTTAAAACATTCCAGGACATTTTTCAAACTGTCTTCTCTTTTAACACATTTTACGTTGATCAATGGTGTTTAGTTGGTTTTACCAGGTGCCTAACTCACGAAGAGCACGGAAATTGCCGTAATTTTTCAAACAAATAACTGAAGTAAAATTAACAGGTTTTATCAATAATTAAATTTAAAGGACACATGTGGTAGTGTATGTTCAAAATTACTGTTGTGTAAAATAATGTATGTTTAAAATTACTTGTACGCTTAAAACTGGAAAATATCAATTATTTTAGTATAAAAACATTATCTTCAAGTTGAAAATACAGTTGAATCATGTTTTTCCCCTTGTTTTTCATGCAGATTTCTTTTTGATGGGTAAAATATATGAAATATAGATTTTAATTTGCAAAATGTATAAATTTTTTTAAATAAAACAAATTTTGAATTCATAAATTATATTAAAATATGTGTGAATTTGTATTTAACGAATTTTCTACAATGTGAACTTTCTCGGGATTTAGCGACTTCGTTAAATAGGTCCGATGGTATTTGTACTCCTTAAATTTAACAAACTGCTTGTAGTAGAGGATTTCAATAAACTAGGAATGGGTATCTCTAAATTCATTGATTTCTTAAAATTCTGATTTAGTACTATCAGGAATTAAACGTTCATCATTCAACTCCTGAAATTAATTTCATTAAATGTATTCCCGCTTTTATATATATATTATTGAGAGCATTTAGAAACCTCGTGCACCACACAGTGTATCACAGGGGCTTACAACACAAAGGGGGGAAAGATTACAACACAAACATCCATGCCTTCTTCGGGATTCGAACTTAGTCCCGCATATATTTAGGATTAAAATCTTGATATATTACAGTTAATCAGATATGGGGGGGGGAGTGCAAGAAACTTGCAGTCTTGAATTATGATTTTTTTAAAGTTGGAGTTTTCTTTGAGTCACTTTTAAAGGCACACACACACCAAAATTATATATTTTTTAAAAAAATCAATGACTTATTTTTTTTAAACTACTACCATTGATGTTTTCATCACGTATTTAAAAACTCGCTTCTACCCACGTTATTATCTTGTGGGAGGCTCCTCTTTAATTTTTTAAACTTTTTATATATTTCGTAATAAAAAAATTATATTTGAGGAAGATTTTAGAACATATTAATAAATACACACAGTGGCGCACACAAGGGGGTGTCCTAGGGGTCCGGACACCCCCGAAGGCCGTGCAGTTTTTTTCGATTGACGATAATCCCATATATATAACGTAAAATTTCGTTGAGTACTTGTAATAGTTAAGTACTTGTTAAATACTAGTTAAGTAACAATTTATTTTATTATTTTAATAATTTATTTCTTACTGTTTTTCGTTGACAAAATCAGACAAATCTATTGGTGTTGCCTTAAGGTATGATGAGTTGGTGGACTTTCGACCATGGATCCCCCCTCCCCTTGAAAAATTTCTGCGTGCGCTACTGATACACATACATATACAAACGACTTTGTATAACCAATACTTACGACTTGATATGTGCATAAATTTCTATATTGCAATAAAATCAAACCACGGTACTAGACAATATTTAAAAATTCAAGTTTCTTGCGTTAATTTCAAGATAAAAAAAATAATTCATATATCCCAGGTCAATTTTGAATATGATTTAATTTTATAACATTTTTTTTTTATAAAAAAAAGGCTGAAACGTTTGAAACTTTTGGGGTATTTCATTTATTTAATTGAATTGAATTTAAATAATATTTAAGAATGGAGGTTTATTTCCTTGTTTCATCATCTGTTCCTACACTGCAAAGTTATAAAATACCTGTGGGAGTTTATGAAGAGTCCGATTTAAGGTTAAGTTTCGAAAATGTTAAGCTAAGAATATTCAAGGCAGAAACAGAAATATCTTTGCACGTAACTTATTAAAGGAAGTAAACGGGTTGGTCATTGCGTAACGTGTTGGTAACATTTCCAGCGTGTTCGCGGCATGATTCAGGTACCTCAGTGGTTTTTGCAGCTTGACCTTCACGGAAACGGTGACTTAACGAGATCTTTAGAAGATAACAGAAGCGTAAAGTGAGAAAGTTGCATCATTCAGTATAGTTTTCTTCCTCATCTGTCGTGCTTTAGGGCACGATAAAAATCAAGTAATAACGAGTAACAATTCCCTACGTGAGGAAATCGGCATACGTTTCAGTGCCAATTTAAGCTCATTTCGGGCCCTGGGCGCGGGAGATCTACGGGCCCCTTTCCCATTGGCGGATTAAAATTTATTACCAGAAAACCTGGTTAAGTCCATCTTTTCCGGTCCCCGCCCCAAGCGCCCAATGGATAAACCGGTACAGATTCGTTTGGTGAAAAAACGAAAACTGAGTGGCCGCGGTAGCCGATTGGTCAAGGTATCGGATCGTGGCTGGCATGTCATGAGTTCAAGCTCTGTACCACTAAAGACCCGCCGTGTAGGGGAGCGATGCACATTAAATCAGTCGAGAGCTCAAACGTTCTCCTGTTGGTGTGGTGTGGTAGTTAGGAGAGGGGGTGCCAGCTCAGGTGTCGTCCGCGTCACTTGACCATGGTTCAAAATAACGAGGTCTGTTCCCAAAAGCCCTCGTGTAGCTGAACAGTGCGACGTTAATATTCAATCACTCATTACTCAAAAACATAAACTGATTCACTAAAAGGAGATTACGTTTTGAAAACGTGGTCGGAAACTCGCCACTGATTTTGCTCCTGTCAATCAAATCATAGGTTCGAGTCTTGGTATCACTTAGAAGCCGTGATAGGGCCTTGTGGTCAAAGTCGCGGACTTGTGGCTGGCGTGTCATGAGTTGAGTGCCTCTAAAACCCCACTGTGTAGAGGGGCTGATTCACGTTAAATTTGTCGGGGCTCAAACGTCCTCCCGTTAGTGCGGTGTAGAAGTTAGGAGAGGGGGGTGTCAGCTCAGGTGTTGTCCTCATTATTTGACCTTGATTCAAAATTACGAGGTCCATCGACAAAAGCCCTTGTGTAGCTGAATAGGACGACGTTAATGTTAACTCTCTCACCCACGCTGGTATCACTTAAGGCCTTATCACACACGCATATTTGGAACAACCCGTTCGGGAAATCAGCCATGATGGTGAAAGGTTGCCGTAAGCAAAACTATACGCTCTGACGTCAGCCACGCCATAACTTCACATTGAAAAATTACTCACCGGTTTTTCTGCTTCGGAAAACGAACATCCAGTATTATTTCTTTTGTTCCGCTCGTGCTTTCGTTGAAGATCGTAAACAGAAATGGAGCACCACTCTGTTTAAAATATTATTCACCAATTAAACTATTATACGTCGTTTCTGATGCGTTTGACGAAGCCGAGACTACCATCTTTACCGCCATCTAGTTTTTGACGTAGGGAGTCGAAGAACCCCATTGGCTGGAATTTCAAGCAATTTTTATTTGGAGCAATTCTTCCAATTCACTGGGGGGAAAGTTCGGAGCGGTTGCTATGGAAATTAGGTAGAAATTGTACAGAATGGGGGCTTTTAAGGAAAATTGCTCCAAATACGTATACGAGTGATAAGGCCCTTAAGACCAGCCTTGTTGGACAGGATTTGGTTCGTTGAAACTGTCGAAGCTCAAAGTCTTCTCTCTCAGCGTGGTGTCATTCCTAGCCATTTCATTTCGATTGAAAATTATGAAGTTCGTCACCAATAACCTTCGTGTTGCTTCGAAATGCGAAGTTAATAAACAATTTGTATTTTATGTTTTATAAAACTATTATTGTTTTCTAAGCATTGAATATTGTGTTATTGTATTGAACTTAGATTGACAGAACCAATTTTCTCTCCCCCTCCCCTTTTAAACACCCATTATTAAAATAATATTCCGGAAAACGTTTTAAATAAAATATCAGCTTATGTTCTATACAAATTTAACCTAGTATTTGAAATTTTTGGGTATTTCGCTTTTTTCTCTCCAAATAATACTGTTAAAGATATTTTCATAATATTTAATCGGAAAATAATTTACTCAGCATTTATTTAAAACTATTCTTACCAAGATGAATTATAGAAAAAGTTCTTTATATTTATTGAACTTTATGATTTATGTAACGTGATATTTAACTTTTTTAATAAAATTAAACATGAAAATAAGTATGCATAACAGTGAAATAAAAAATATTTAATTTAAAAGAAAACTTTTGAGAAATTGTTTCAATTTTTAGATAAACTCACTTCCAAAAGTTAAGCATGGAGAGGAAAATGCTAATTTCCGGAAGCCAATCGGAATTGAAGAGGATTCAATTCTCTGCAAGATAGATGGAAGTATGCAAATATGTTAGGTAACAGCCAATCGTGCTTTCATGTCAAGAAATATGCAAAAAGGGCAGTCTTATTAGAAGCCATCTTTATGAAGGGTTACAGAAGTTGATTGTAAGTGCTGATAGAAGGTGTATAAAACTTTCGTACAATTTGTTTTCAAGACATACGAGTTTCTATGACTTCCAGAAAACGAATGGAAGATTCTGAACGCTGGTGTGCTGTGGGGCGCATTAAAGCAGGACAGTCGATCCCAGATGTTGCTCTTTTCCTTCGGCGTTCATCATTCTGTAATTTCACGTTTATGGAAACAATTCCGAACCACACAGACAATTGTCTGAAGGCCCGTAGGCGGTCGCCCAAGGGTTACAACCCCCGCGGAAGATCGATATATTGCTACTGTAGCCAAGCGGAATCGCAGAGCGACCTCCACACGTGTGACATCTATGGTTACAGCGTCCATTGGTAAGGCTATATCTGCAGCTACTGTACGCCGAAGATTACATATGAATGGACTGTATGCCCGGGTACCTCGAGTTTGTGTTCCTCTATCCGTCCAATCAAGAGGGACACGATTAAAGTGGTGCCGGGAACGTGGCAACTGGACTGTGCCTGACTAGCGCAATGTCATGTTTACTGATGAGTCAAGATTTGCTCTGGAGCCAGATGATGAGCTTATAAGGATATGGCGTAAACAAGGAACACGCAATCAGCCCCAAAACATCGCCGAACATCACGCATTCCGAGGCGGAAGTATTATGGTGTGGGGCAGGGATTTTATTAGGATACCGCACCGACTTGCACATCTTTAAAGGGGGTTCTGTTACGGCTGTCCGGTATCAAGATGAAGTCCTAAAACCCATTGTGAGATTGTACGCTGCAGCAGTTGGCCCTACTTTTGTTTTAATGGACGGTAGCGCACGTCCCCATGGAGCTGACATTCTCGATGACTACCCGGAGAATGAAGAGATTGCGCGTATGGCGTGGCCAACATATTCGCCTGACCTTAATCCCATTGAAAATCTTTGGGATGCTCGGGGCCGTGCTGTATCTTCACGTTTCCCACCTCCAGCCACTCTTATTGAGACGGAAACTGCTCTACAAGAAGAATGGCGATTGCTTAATTCTGCGGTGGTTGACCACCTAAGTGAAAGCATGGTCAGAAGGTGTAAGCTTTGCATACAGATGACGGGGGGGGGGATCACATACCCCGTTAATGTCCTTTTTTTCATTTTATACTGTTTGTTTTCACTTTATACATATTTCTGTTTAAGTCTCCAGTATGACATTATCTGATAACTTACAAAAATTTAATATTGTTTTCATTTCTGTATGCAATTGACTTTGTTTTATGTATAAATATATATATATGCTACTTTACTGCCAAATTTTATGTCAATCAAAGCAGTATTTGTTGATTTTTTTTTGCATTTTACATCTTCGTGCTTAACTTTTGAAAGTGAGCGTATATTCCTACTTTTTTAATTTTAAAATAAAAATCCCAATAATCATTTGTTTTCCTTTCGTTTGAACAATTTAAGTTCAAAAAAAAAATTTCTACGTTTTTCCTATTTTAAATTTGTGATTTACTTTGGAAATACGTTTCGTATATCACCCAATAATACGTACTTACACCTAATGTTAATCAGCATTGTATATTTTCATTAAATTGTTATTCTCTGAATTTGATTCAATTGTTTTATGTGGTGCCATTTTTCGTAGGTTGAGTCCTGATGATTCTTATGAATAGAATCAAAAAAATTGTTATTAAAACTAGAAATAAACAGGTAAAACTAAAGCATTTTACCGTATAATTTATTGTATAATTACAATAAATTATACGGTGTATAATATCCAATCCTGCATAATACTATTGAGAACAATTTGATTCAAAAAGTAGGTATTACGTTTCTCAGAATTCATATAGGAATGTTTCTTTTTATTAATTAAAATTATTCAGAAAGGAAGGACATTAGCGATGACGAACAAAATCTAACTTCATAAAGAAAATAATATTTTTGTGTTTGCGAATGAATCTTTAAAAATTTTTAAAAGCTGTTCGTGTATAAAATATTTATAAAAAAAATTCAAAATAAAGTATTGGAACATAATTAAGCTCTAATGCACGTAGTGTATAGCACTTTGAAGCATAATCGAGAGAAACTCAGCAAAAACTACTTTAATGAGCTCTACTGGACCAACACCAAATGCTTCCGAATGTAAAATATTTTATTCTTTAAATTAAGAATTACCACCGAGTATAGACGGAGTACGTGCTGGTTAAATCAGTGGGTCCGAAAGTCTTGTGTGCGGTCGCAGTAGAAACCACGAGTGCAGGGGGCTGGAGAATATTTCCCTCGCCTTCAGTTCCATGCCAAAACTGTGGAGGTGGAGATAGGTGGTGTCGCCATCTATCGTTAAGAAGTCCAGCCTGTCTCACAGGCAATGGCAACTTTTATTCCTTCCCCCCTGCGGGAAGGACACGACAACAACAACAATTAAGAATTCTAGTTTGCCTTGAAATGATGCGACCACGATAGCCTAGTGGCCATGGTCTCGAGTTCGTAGTCGGAATGTTATGTGTCAGAGTCCGAGCAGAACTGAAGATCCACTCCGGGAGGGGCCGATGCACGTTAAATTTGTCTTGGTTCAAAGCCCTCCCGTCGTGGTTTAGTAGCAATTTGGAGAGATGCTTTCAGCTCAGGAGTCGTACTTGTCATTTGACCATGGTTCAATATTAAGAGGTCCTTTGCCAATAGCTCTGGTGCGTTCCTTCAGAAAGCGACGCAAATATTAATCACATCAAATCCCCATAAACTACTGTTGGGTATCATTGAGAAGTTCGCTATATTTCAATTACTTTCTAGGAAATACTAAAAAAGGAATATTTACTAGTATTTTAAATTTTACTCTAAGATATACTTTCCAAGAAAAATGTTTCTAGAAAGTATAAATAGTGAAAATTTTAAACTTTTCTTTGCTTTTATTATAAACTAGCTGGTACATCCGTTCTTCGCACGGGTGAATTGAAAAATTAAACAATACAGATTAAAAGGATAAGGAAGTTTTTAATAAGTTAATTTTAAGTGAATTGCAAATTAAACAAACAAAAAAAAGCTTCTTGCATATCTCAACTGAACAAAAAAACTATATTTGTTAAATTTTAATTTTGAAGGTCTAATAGCTGGAAAAAAGAATTTTTTATATATAAAATTTATATATATATATATAATGCCCTGTAACTTTCTTGTGGGTCGATTTTTGAAAACACCTTCCTAATCTAATCTCTGCTCAGCAAAAGTAACACATTGTTACAAGTTTTGTGTAATAAACGCTTAAAATAGTGTAAATAATTTACATCTGGACGTGTAATACGTTAAATATTACTTCCTATTGTATTTATTTTGTGTTAAAATTATAATATTCGCAAGCAACGCCATTGCTTACATTATAATAGCGATTCAATGGAAACATAGCGAAATGTTGGTGATAGAGCCAAGTTGGCATCGTTTTTAGCGACCACGTTGTGCAACTTGGCGATTGATTGAACGATGTAGAAGGTTGTTTTACTGTAGCGCCACCTGGTGGGGAGCTGCAACAAAGACGATAGCACAAAAACCTCCACACAAAAAATACATATACTTGCCAATTTTCATAGGGATCGGTTGAACGGTGTTGGAGTGAAGCAATTTCATACATACGAACATACATTTTTATATATAAAGATCATCATTTCACGCGGGTTCTCTTTTTCCATCACCCTTTTCAAAACGTGAAAATTTTAATAAGTCGGTTGCTCAGTTGTAAAATGCACATGTCATTGCATATCGTTATGATTTCAGCAGAGAAAAAAAATAAAACAAATCCTACAAATAAAAAAATTAAGAAAATTTTACGTAAAAAAAAGAGAAATAATATATAAAAAATAGTGCGTCGGACTTAAAAACAACTTAGAAATCATTTTCTCTCTCGAATTCATAATGAGGCAATAATGGATGACTCCAACAAAGACATCCTCTTTCTATCAATGACATAAAAAACAACGAGTGGAAGAAAGAGAAAAAAAATCTTAAAATTTATGAATGAATAATTTTCACTGACCGTAATGCCTCGGCCTCTCCACGTGTAAAAGTTTTAAGAGATAAAATTGTCATTGAGCTAGCAGAGTTTTCTGAGAAGCAATTACAACTTAAAGTGGTGTTCATTGTCGGCTCGTAAGACAGAGGACTGTGATTGTCCGGATATCTATTCTCGAGTCTCCTGGCGTGAGACCGGGCTTGCGGAGGAAATGGCAGATAAAACAGCTTGAGTGGAGTCTTAAATATATGAAGGGGAATTAAATGTCTTAACTTTTTTTCCAAGTTCGCCAAAAAATTAGATTAAGACAAAACGAAAGTCTTTCACTTCGAAACGGTGATCTAACAGCTCAGGATATCCGCCTGATACTTTCTGCGAAAAAATTACTCAGGAAGGAAGTCATTCTGAGGGACCTTGTAGGTCTTAGTGTCAATATTATATATAAAGCAAAGCAATAATTTGTATCATTTTAGAAACGCGTTAGCCATTTACCATGTCCTATTTAGTTAGACATTAGTTTGAGTTGAGATGATGACCTTATTTATTATACTATCATTTCTTTATCATTGAATTTTAAAGGAATAATTGTTATAAATTCCATTAATTTTTCTTAAAAAATCAAACTTTTAATACTTTTTGTGCTTAACCTGAAAGCAGTCGCGTGCTGGATAGTAACGTTACAGGTCGCGCGGGATGATTGAATCACCCCAATCCTTATTTTTTATAATTTCTTTTACTATATACGATAAAAATCATAATTCCGGGGAATAATTTAATCAAGAGAAAGTATACTTAAACCTAATTTTAAAGACTTTTCAAATTTTATTTCATAATTTGAGAAAAAATCCAATCAAACTGAACTAAAATGTTTCAAATGTGTGTGATTTTAATAAAGGACACAAATCACACAGACACTTTTCACTAAAATTACAGGAATGATATTTGTAGGCAAAACTCTCATATTTTGTTCAAGTTATTGTAGTTGTATTGTCCTTTGAGGATCAACAAATAGCATGTTGAACTTTTCCTTACAGTTTTTTGACAGGGCGAAGTGTGTCTTGCGGTACACGGGGGGGGGGGGGCTTCATATCCTTCTTGTTCTAATTTTCAGGTACCATTGGAAAATGTTCCGTTCATTTCAAACGTTTCATGTTTTTTTCCTTGCTTTTCTCACATTTATTTCCGTACCATGAGTAATATGCATTATATCAGAAGGTTCTTTCCAACTTCATCCAATAGAGATCTCAGAGGCTCATTTCTTTCTTTATATTCTGTTAATTTACATTTTCAAACCACAATGAGTCGTATAACACAGCAATCAAAACCACTAAGTCGTTCAGAGGGAGAAAATATAGCTTGTGTGTTCATAGGAAGTATTTTGAAATAAAAGTGATCGAGATGGGAAAGTCACCCCAAGTACCTTAAGAACGAGAAAAACATTTGCCACTCCCAAAAAAGTAGGAGATATACAACAAATACATTTTTTCTCATGAAGACTGTCATATAGGAGGATACTGGCAGGGTCATCGGTAACAAACTAACAGTTTTCCCAGAATTAAAGGTTTCGTGAGCCTGGGATGACTCCGTGCACCCTGCGACCCCTCCCGGGTAAATGTTTATAATACATAACTGATTTGCTGTTTAAATCTCGAAATATTAATAACCTGAGCGTCGAGGGTTCAAGTCCAGGTGCCTATAAAGACCTGAAGTGGAGTGGGGGTCGATGCTCGTTAAATCTTTCTGGGCTCAATGTCCGTCCATTGGTGTGAAGTGGCAGCTAGGAGAGGGAGATGTCATCCTCGTCACTTGACCGAGGCTCAAAATTGTGAAGTCCGTTGCCAATAGCGCTCGTTTTGCTTTGTTGTGCGACGTTAATATAACTCTCACTTAACTCGTAATATTAAAAATATATATAAATTGGAAGAACGAATCCTTTTTACTGTGAACCGTCATCTGAACGAGAATAATGTTTGAACTGATACCTCGTTCCCAATTTCCATACCATTCATTCTACACGACGACTTTTGAGCCACAGTTTAATGCAAAAGAGCTCCATTTCATACCCAACTCTTCGGTGAAATTGATTAGTCAATTGTATCTCCAATATTTGTTGCACAATGAGGATCAGAAAAATTTAAAGATAAAATACGTTTTATCACAATAATTTAGGATCGAGAAATAATCATCTAAATAAATCATGCAAGAATGTTCCACTCGATGTTTTAACTTGCTATAAAAATATAAACATTTTTTTCTTCTAAATACAGTAAACATTTTTATTTATATTGTAATTATTTAATCACAGACATTTCTTGAAGCTTTAATCAATGCATTCCTTAAAATTACTCGTTCAACCTTTGTTGCCATTTTTATCTAAAGCACCATTCTTTGTTTTACTAGCGATAATCTTTTTTCTCTTGTAATTCATAATTGACATACTATTACTCATTAATATTAATGAATTAATATGCAATCGAGATGGATTAGTTTTAAAAAATCGAACGAGGTTCAATGATCGTATAATATTTTGAATAATTTAATCTGAACGGCATATTAAACTGCAAATACTGAACGATTTAGTAAATAAAAAGCAGTCCAATTATACAGCAAAATCAATTATATAAATATAACTGTAATCCTCGGTGTTTCCCTAAATCATCTGAAAAAGTGATACAGTAAAATAAAAGGCAACATTTAAGTGAGAATTCAAAAATGGAGGTGTTTTCACAATACCTGGTAAAAAAAACCGTCATATAATTAAAAATATTAATTTAATTTCATTAAAAAAATTCAAGCACAATCGCTTATGGATTCACAATATTTTTTGTTCTTCCATTTGGCGTGTGTGTATATATATATATATATAGATATTTTAAATTACCAACACGTGAGCACATATTTCATTTACAATTAAATGTGGTTATTTTATGATTCTACTTTTTTTCTTTGAATTCCTAATTTCAATAAAAAATAGCCAATTTAGAAAAATAAGTAATTTTAAAAATAAAGCTTCTGAAAAATATCAGGAATTCCAGTTTTTTTTTGCTCGGGTGAATTTAAAATTAAATTATCAATCACGCTTTCAATTTCTATTAGTAAACTGCTTCTGCCACTTTCGACATATGAAAGGCAGCATAAATGAAAAGGGGATCCAAGAAAAACTTACCATGAACAATTTTGAATTATTTTTTTTCTTTTAAGAGAAAAAGCTTATGGCTCTTTCAAAACATCAGCGAAGATGGTTTTATTCTTCCATACGATAAACGATGTGAATTCTCATGAGGTACAAACAAACATTCGAGTTTATCAGTGGCGTAACGTACACCCCCGCATTGTGGAGGGACCAGGACTTTAGGGGGCCCAAAGGTTATAGTTTTGCATTACTTTGTAATATCCAACTTTGGGCCCAAAACCTTGACTTTGCAGGGGGGGGGGAATATTCTCCGTTACGCCACTGAAGTTTAAATTATATTTTATTACTTTATATATAAAAATGTTAAGGAATGTTTTCCAAGTACCTGTCTGTGTTTTAATACATGTAAGAAAAGATTCCCTAGACATGTGGGGAACTTGGCAAGTTCCCCACATGTCTAGGGGCACTTATGTCCATCACTGTATAGAATGCTAGCGATCCAAAATGCTGCTTTAAAAGGAAAATATATCAAAATCAAATTTATGAGCGATAATACACCGTACAAAGGTGAAATAATTGATAAATAGCCTTCTGGGTATGGAATCAGATGAAATCAAAATTGAGTTTTGCCTTCTACCTATGGGAACAACCGTTCGTATACATCTCTGATTGAATGATAGAAGCTTTGGATTCCTTGTTGGCATATGCCTCCACACATGGTCTAAGTTTATCTGCTAAAGAAGCGGTAGTGTGTGCGGTGTTGCTCATTCTCCAATCATCGAGCTGACGTGTTGGATAGAACAAGGCAATAACACAAGCTAGTTGGCGAAGCAAATAGGATCTGGAGGCATGAGAAAACAGGATACAAAAGCTCAGATGTATAACTCTGACTGTCCACTATATCGGCAATATGTACTTGAAAGTGCTAGAGTAGAATCTAATACCACGCGAAACAATACTTGGTGTAGTCCCAGTATGGTGGCCGTGGTAGCCTAGGGGGTCAAGGTCATGGACTAGTGGCTGGTGTGTCATGAGTTCGATCTTTGTACCGTTAAAGACCCGCAGTACAGAGATGCCTGATGCGCGTTAAATCTGTCGTACTCCCGTTGGTATGGAGAGGGGGATACCAGCTTAGGTGTCGTCCTCGTTACTTGACCAAGACTCAACATTAAGAGGTCCGTCGCCAAAAGCCTTCGTGCAGCCTTATAGCAAGACATTGATAGAGCTCTCACTCGCAGGACCAGTATGACACACGATGCTAACTATACAACTTCTCACCATGTTGTCTCTAGACCAATCCAGTATCGAGTTATTGCAAGCAGAAGTGTGATTAGTTTTTGTAGACTCTTCGTTATCCATGTCTACTATTCAGTCCATCATTGCAGACGCATATGAACCTGTCACTATGCTGAAACAATGTCGAATGGTAAGTGCTGATAGCGATTGTTGAGCACATGTTTTCTGGGATAACAAAACGATCCATCAGTACCAAACTCATAGTATGTCCGTCATTAATGTGGAGTAGTGCAACTAGACTGGTCTCGGATAATGGCTCCTCCTGCAAATGTCAATTACAGATCCGCATCATAGTTACTTGGTTACGCATTCAACACAATAACCGAATTACCTATGAATAACAATTAATCCATGTTTAAAACTAAAGATTTGCTTATACAATGCTTGTTGAAGCTGCTCAGGATACAAAATACTGAATATACTGAAATACTGAATATACTGAAATACTGAATATACTCTACTATACAAAAAGCAATTTTATTACTTCAAAATGGTATTTTGTTCTCTCTTTATATAGCATTTATTGATCGGGCAACAGACATTCATGATGTGCGTCTGCGCTAAACTGCTAATCATTTGCAATATATATGTGTGCAGTGGCGCACACAAGAATTTTTCAAGGGGGGAGGAGGAGGGAGGAGAGTCCAGGGTCGAAAGCCCACCATTCTCGTATCATACCCGAATACGTCACCAAACATATTCTTTTAACTTTATCGATTATCGAGAACAAAAAAAAGAGTAAAAAATAAATTATTGAATGAATAATTAGCATTAATTAATAAAATAAATTATTAAAAGATAATAAATTAAACTTTATTTTGTCTATACATAGGAATATAATTAATTGAAAAAAATCAAGGGCTAGGGGGGGGGGTCCGGACGACACGTGGATACCCCTGTTGTGTGCGCCACTGAATGTATGAAATATAATTGGGAAGAAAAGGAACACAACCCCCTTTTTTTAATACATCAAATGCAAGTAACGCTCTTGTATAATAAATATTAGGCGACAAAATATTGGATTCAAACTGGATTTATATTTGCCAATTTTTCGCTAAAAAATTTTTTTAAGCACTTTTTTTTTTCTTTTTTTTAAATAATCGTAGGTTTTTCTAATATTTTAAAACTTATCTTAATATATTAGGTTTATTAATTTCTTTCCTTCAAAATATCTTTCCACGATGCTGACTGAATCAATTTTATGCTAGTAGGACATTACTAGTCCATACAAATTAGAACAAACAATTTTGATACTACGATCGCAGTCCCTTTATTCTCTATTATCTTTTCCATCTGTTACTTAGAATATCGAATCGAAGAACGAAAGCATCACATCAGTTAATAATCCATTCCCATCTGAGCTATAAATATAAATTCGTGTGTGTTGTAAATTTGTCACATTTTTTTATTGCAGTCGTGATGAATGTAGATATGTGTAACGTTAGCAGGACACCGTTGTGTTATTTATTGTTGTTCGGCATTTCTTGTTTCATGGCCAAGCCTTTCTGTGACTGCCCATTAATACTCTTTTATTCCTTCTCCTTCGAATGTTCAACTTCATTCGATTCGTCCCTGGTTGTGATTCATTACATGCCGTATCCGATCGCGTCAGTACTTGCCCTTCGATGCGTTCTTTTCTGATAAGCAGCCTATTAGTTTTATTTATCAATGCGAATTATATTCTTATTTGCTACATTTAATCTAAATTAATTCAACGAAGTTTCTTGATTTAAAAATGCTATTTGGAATAGAGATAACATTTGTATCGAAATAAAAGATTAAGAAATTAGGCATATTAAGTTTAATTGTTTTAAAAACCTCTTTGCAGTTTTTAACATAGTAGTTACGAGAAAGGCTAACGTAGTAGTTGTACGTCAGGTTTAAAAATGACAGCTTAAAAAAAAAAATTGAGCATAAAAAAAATTAGAGAAATTTATAAGAAATGCTATACCATGTGAACTTAAAGCGTTGCAGTTCTAGAAATATGCCCAGGGGCTGAGTGGTAGTGCATCGTGCTTTCACACCGCAGGTCCGTGGTTCTAACCGCGGGCTCGGCAAAGTCGACTCAGCCTTTTATCCCTTCAGTGGGTTGATAAATGAGTACCAAGTTTGCTTGGGAACCTAACGCTGGAGGTTTCGCGTCAGATTGATCATCTGACCGGAACCTCTGCTCTTGCACCTCAAGGCCCATGGTCACGAAAACTGAGTTGAGCACAGTAGGTCTTGGCCATCATGGGCTATTACGCCACTGAGTTAAGTTAGTTACGAGAAAGATACTAACTCAAGCGTTTTTGTTATCCTCAAATCAATGATTTTAATTTCAAAGTCCGTTGGTAATGGCGCTCGAGTAAATGAATGATGAGTAATCGAATGAGTAAATGAGTAATCGAATGATCTAAAATGAATTTAACTCAATAAAATCACTATGAATAAGTTAAGTGAATACAAATATTTTAAATTTATTGATGTTGGGTTGTTTCTCGTATCAATTTTTTTTAACTATTAATTTTGAAAGGGATATGATTTTTATTTGTGCCATTCATTACAACTGAGTTCGTATATTTACAAATGCATACTGTAGATTTAAAATAAGGCAAAGCCCAAAGTTTAAGACGAAGAGAGTGACCAATTATTTACGTCGTATTCTGAAGAATCACGAGTGCTACTGGCTACGAACCTCTTAATTTTGAACCATGGTCAAGTGTCGAGGACTTCACCTAATCTGTGCCCCCCCCCCCTCTGAACTTCCACTTCACGCCAATTGGAGGTCTTTAAGCCTTGATACATTTAAAGTACATTAGCTCGTCTATACAGTGGGTCTTTAATAGCTCTAGGACTCGAACTCATGACAGGCTGCCTCGAGTTCGTGACCATTACCAGTAGGCTACTGTGGTCACAGAAGACAAAGATTTATCTCGCAAAACATGATTATGTTGTAAATTATTGAGAATACTGCTTGGAAACACCGAAAGCTTTCCCCTCCCTTTTTTTTGTAATATGGAGGGTGAAAAAACTAGCATTAATCGCGTGCTTTGAATGTTCAATGCGTTAGAAAATAACACACATTGGAGAGATAGGATATTTCTAAAAGGAAAAACGATGCTTAATGTTTATCTAAATTGAACATTACAATCATATATTTTATTTTGAGATGATAATGTATTTTCAAAATTCTTTCAAGCATTTAATTTAGGAAAATTAGAAGTCCGTTAAATTTCCTAATATTTTTCAGATCTACTTTAAACCATCCTCAGAGTCAATGCTTTCGTTTGTGTATATCCATCGAATTTTTTACTAAATCGAGATTGGTGTCAAAAATAAAACTCTATTAAAGAAATTTGTGTTGTTAATTATCCCACTGATCCACAGTAACATCAGATCTTGACACACGAAATTAATCGCTGCAAGCGGTTAGTTTTATGCCTGTCGTTACGTAGCTTTAAGCACCCTACAGGTGATCGTACGATTTAGCTCGGTTCCACCCCACTTTTGGGGGTGTTCACTTCTCGCCTCTTTCCCTTCCGCCAATCTCACAAGAGGATTTGGGGCTCAACGGCTATTTAGAGAGCCTTTACGCTACACAGGCACTATATATTCACAAACATCCGTGCCTTCTCCGGGATTCGAACAAAGCCCTCGTGTAGCTGAACAGTGCGTCGTTAATATTCACTCACTCACCCGGGATTCGAACCCTGTCCCTATGACACAGCATTCAGCGTCACTAACCTATAAACCGGATGGGCGACATAAGGAAATTTGTAAAACAAGTGAGTAAATAACTGAATTCTTTAATTGTTGGGAATTATGGACCGGGTGGTCTGAGTGGGTGGAGCGTGGTTGACACCACCCTCCGACCCCACGTGGTCTCTCTCGATAGAAACCATATGTAACGGATTCTGTCTCAGTTGGAATCTTGAACTTGGCTTTGATATAACTAGATGTGCTGTTGTTTACTCGTAATTCTTGGCTTCGGCGTACCAGGTGCCGTTGTTTACTAGGATTTTTATCTCGAATATTAGAATCCTCATTAGTTTCAGTCTAACTAATGTAATGGTTTAATTTGTTAAAGATTGTTAAGTTTATTGTTGAAAGTTATTGTTACCAATAAATACAGGAAAAAGGAGGATTAATTCTAAGATTTCAGAATAATAATATTATGTTATAACACCACAAACACTTAACAGTATGTTTACCAAATTAATCCCTTATACGTTATTTATACAGTTTTTTTTAATCTTTGATTCGATTTATTTCTTAAAAAGAATAAATTGCTAAATTATTTAAAATTTTTAACTCCATGGACTGCACACCTAAAAGGGTTAGTTTTTATAGGTTCACATTTGATTCGCACTTTTCAGTTCAGATTTACTTAAGTTCTTAGCAAATAATTCACTTTAAAATTGCAAAAACTAAATTAGATAGATTCATTCACGAATGAAAAAGAAAAAAGTTATTGGAAAAGCGAGCTAAAGTTTTTTAATTACAAAAATTAAAATGGCTAGACGCATGCAACAACCTTGGATTCTAAAATCATTTAGTCAATACAATGAGTTGCACAACACCTTTTCATGATATTTTTAACTGAATTTTTTCTTTTCGGATTTAAATTCCATTTTGAGTAATTATAGAGATCACGTTTCAAAGATAAGATCACAATTTATTTACTTTTTTGGAATAAAGAATCATGGTTTTTTATTGGAAAAGAATCCACTAGAAACATGTTTTCTGAAATCTTTTGTGCTCACTGGATATTTGTTGCTTGTGTGAGAACGGCCTTGCTACCGAAAATAAATTTATGCGGTCAACAGTGTAGCTTGTTCATTTTTCTACAAAAGGGCATGTGTTGGATTAGATGGGAGTTGAATTTCTCGTTTCAAAGGATACAGTGTTGAACTTTTTTTTGGTAAACGCAGTGTAGCCTAATTGATCTGAAAGATAATTAAGTTTCTATTGATTCTAATTTAACTAATTTATGGTGATATATTCTTACAAATAGACGAAAATGATTAGACATTAAGAAATTTCTTAATTTCTTTTAAAAATCTGTACAAATACTTAATTATTTTTTAACGCTCTTTTATTAGCTTCACCTGTATATAACGGAATCCTTGAACTCAATTTTTACCCCCTTTTAAAAGGTCAGATTAATTGGAAATTTTGCACACTTGTCAAAAACCAATGACAATGCAATAATTTAGTTCCATTGTCCTGATCAAAATCATCAGGATTAACGACTTCCCGTTTCCAGATTTGGCGACTAAAAGATTAAGTAACAACCCTAAAGCGAAAGCGTTCATGGTTAATACAAATACAAGAAACAAAAAAGATTAATTCACAAATAAATAAATGATAGTTTAGAAAATTAAAAAAATATTGTTATTGTAGATCGAACTAAAAAATAAATAAATAAATTATAGTTTAAAAAAACTAAAAAAATCACTTTTATACTTAATCGAACTAAAAAGTAAAAAATAATTTTTATTATAAGAATAAGGTGATTAACGAGTAAATTAATGTCATTGAGGTAAAAGCGTGGGGTGATTTGTACTACGTTTTTACACTAACTCTGTATTTCGGAATAGAACTAGTAAGAGAAATGTCAACAATTGATAACGTGCCCCCCACGCTTTTACCACAATGACATTAATTTACTTGTTAATCATTTTATTCTTATATTAAGAATTATTTTTTACTTTTTATATAGTTTGATTCACTATAAAAGCACGTTTTTTAGTTTTAAAAAAACTACAATTTATATCTAAATGAATGGAAATATGGGTAAAATTCTAATACTGCAATTTATTTTTGTGTTACTTTGTTTTCTGTTTTATCTTCATGAGAAAATCATAGATGCATACCGACATGCATCGAAAAAACTCATTTTGCTTACGGATTTGGAATCAGTTTTAAATTACTGTATTTACATGGTGGTAACGGTATCCTAGTGGTTATAGTCATGAATTCCTGTTTGGCGTGTTGCGGATTCGAGTCCTGATACCACTAAAGACCTACCGTGTAGAGGCAGCCGGTGCACGTTAAATATGTCGAGGCTCAATGCCCTAGTTGGCGTGGTGTCGTTATTAGGAAGTGGAATGTGCTAGTTTAAGTATCATTCTCGTAAAGGTTATTTGCTTCCTTGAAGTGTTTTAAAACTTAAGAAGTCACCCATCCGGTATAGTGGTTAACGACTCTGACTGCTCTACCGTAGGACCCGGATTCGAATCCCGGAGAAGGCATGGATGTTTGTAAATGTATAGTGACTTCGCGGCAGGGGGAGGGGTATTCTAAATAGCCATCGAGCGGTAAGTCCTCTCGTGAGGTTGGTGGAATGGAAAGAGAGGCGGGAAGCCCCTGACCACTCCCAGGGTGTTCTCTCTCAAAATTGGGGTGGAACCGTGCCAAATCAGGCTGTCACCTGCATGGTGCCCAAAGCTGCGGTTAACGACAGGTGTACAATCTAGCCCGATGCCATGATGAATTTCGTGGGCCTCGATCTGACTACGTCAGACAGGTGGCATTAGTAACAACAACAGCATTTAAGAGATCTGTTAACAATAAAAACATCGTGTAAATTTATATTAACATCGCACTCTTTTTAGCAACGCGGTGATTATTGGTGATGAACCTCGTTGGTATTAACCTCCGTCAGGTGTCACTCTCGTCACTTGACGGAGGTTAAAATTTACGAGGTTTGTCGCCAATAATCACAGTGTTGCTTTATAGTGCTATGTTAATATAACTCCCACTCTCGCTAAATTTACACAATGTTTCTCTGTTGGTGACAGATTTCTTAAATTTTAAAACACGCCAATGAAGCAGAGAACCTTGGCTGATACTTGGCTCATTTTTCACATCATGTGACGAGGGATTTTGAAACTCTCAATTTGATGAAAGGAGACCTCTTCATTCCATATGCTGGTTTCGGATTTTATTATTTACATCGAATTTTGAATTTACGTAATGGCTATAGGTGCTGGACCTCAAAATTTTGAGCATCGGATAAGTGACGAAGGTGACATCTGAACTGTCACTCTACTCTTCAAATAACCACGCCCGCGGGAGGATTTTGAAATTGACAGATTTAATGTGCATTACCTCTTCTACACATCGGATCTTTAGGGGCACCAGGACTCGAGCCCACGACTCGCAGATCATGAGTTCTTAAATATGACCCCTAGGTTACCACAGCCTATCCAATTGGTGGAAAATAATTAATAATATAGATAAAACATAAAAATTAATATTTTCATATGCTTACAAATATAAATTTCATAAAGTTATAGACCAGCCGTGTAGGGGTACGATGCACGTGAAATCTGTCGAGAGCTCAAACGTCCTCCCGTTCGTGGGATGTGGTAGTTAGGAGAAGTGGTGCCAGCTCAGGTGTTGTTCTCGTCACTTTACCGTAGTTCAAAATGACGAGGTCCGTCGCCAAAAGCCCTCGTGTAGCTGAACAGTGCGACGTTAATACTTACTCACTCACTGAACAGAAACTAGATTTTCATTATTATGCAAAATAGTTTCAAACATAAAACATTTGTGTTTTTAGGTTAACGTAATTTCTGTACTTTTGTGTGTGTGTATATGTGTGTATTAAATTATTTCATTTCTTAAATTTTAATATATCAAGAGTTTTTAGATTTTATCAAATATTGCAGTTGCAAATTTTGCTAACATTGTTTCAAAATATAATCTACGTCATAAAATTATTTTATAAAATAACAGTAGTTACCCACATTCGTATTTAAAATTGAATTAATACAATGAAATAACATTTTTAAAAAATCGGTGAATTTAATTCATAATGTTAAATTAAATGTCCATAAAGCAAAGTATGCTATTTTAAAAAGAATATAATGTATGCAAATATTTCTTTGCTTTTTTTTTTGAAAACTGGTTTATATATAAAATGTTTCATGCAAAAATTGATTTAGAAAATCGTTCTCAAAAAATAATTCTCGGAACACATAACAAATTATTGCAAGTTATGCATGAACTGCTTAGCATATTTTCCATTCCTTTTCATCAATAATTGAATTTTATGTAAATGAAACCAGA
Organism: Trichonephila clavata; assembly: GCA_019973975.1. Lineage (NCBI taxonomy): Eukaryota > Metazoa > Arthropoda > Arachnida > Araneae > Nephilidae > Trichonephila > Trichonephila clavata. The sequence goes on from BMAO01036130.1 coordinate 92,234, forward strand.
TATTTGTCCTTGAGATTGAGATTTTTTCCCTAGTTGTCTTTGTGTGACTTCTATATTTATATTAAGATAGATAATTCAGAAGTGACTTTGACACCAGACAGGAAACCTTAATTCGCGATGGCTGTAAATCACGGCCCAACTACGCAAATAGTCGTCCAAACACATTAACTCTTCAGCTTTCAAGTGAAACACAAATTCAATATTAAATCAGACTGGATTTATTTCGTAGATTAAAATCTTTTATGGATGTGGTATTTAGTGGGATCATTCCAACTGCATCGCATCAAACCATTTGTCACTTGGCAAGTGACAAATTATGATGGGTGGGGACCGCAAACTTAATTCGTCTAGTATTTTTGTTTTTATTTTCCAAATCCTTATTAGATCACTCTGTTTGGTTACATTAATCTTTTATAAATTTAAAAAGTTAAAAGTGATAAGAGATTTATTTACTTTATGTTAAAAATTGTTCTAAAAATTATAAAAATTTGAAAATATATGGTTTTATTAAGTATGATAACTTTTTTGTTTAATGTTGCGGAAGCTATATTTATTTAAAATGTTTGAAATAAAAGCTTATTTGATTCACTCATAAATATGCAACCACGGTTAACAGTGATCATGGTTATGTGATCATAACTAGCGGTCAAAGAATCACGGGTTCTATTCCTGGTGCAATACATATGGGGTTCTCCCCATACATACGTTATAATAATCTATACTAATAGAACAAGTAATATAAAAAAAATTAAATCGATTCCTACTTAGGTTAACAAAGAAAAATTTATTTTAGTTACTTTTAAATAGTTGCAATTATAGTATAAATTATGTATACACACATGTAGAATCGCAAAATAAAGTTACAAAATAGAAAGCGATTTTCCTTGCAATTTTCCATTTTCCTTTCTATACATGGTGTTGGACTATTTTTGTTTTGTTTTTGTTCCTATTTATTCATCAATTAAATTTAATTATTCTAATAAAATAGAATAGTAAACAAGAAATCATATTCTCGGAAATTAGGCCATCCCAGGTGGTACTCGAACCCGAGACCTTTGGATTAGAAGTCCAACGGCGTTATCCATTGCGCTACAGGGACACAGCGAACGAGTTTCCTTTCTATATATGCTGTTGGACTATTATTTTTGTTACTATTTATTCATTTTTTAATTTAATTAATGAATTAATATTTGAAAAAAAAACTGTATTAACATCCAGTGTCATCCACTAAAAGTTAAAAAAAAATGTATTTGAACTTAAATGGGAATAGATTGTATTTTATTAATGATTGAAAATTTGAACAAGAGATATATATATAGGGAGCGAGGGAACTTTGTGTGTATATATATATATATAGTAAGAATTGGAAAAAGACACTTCAGTTTACGTCAGTAATGAAATGTATAATTATTTGCATATATGTTTGTCAAATATTTAAACTTTATTTCTATCAACCATAAAATATTTCAATGTTTCAACAATTGCCGAAACTGAGGGTATGCTGTGATAAATGACACCAATGTTTCCTTTGGGTAGAAAAAGATGCAAAATTTTAAGAATCCAGCTTGAGTTCTTCAGTGGGAAGGGCGAAATCTAGAGCTATAAAAATTTATTGATTTGGCCTTTCCCACACTTTTTTAATGTGTCCTTACGCTCTGATCGTAATAGGTTTCTACTTTTTCTCCCCTCTTTCTCCTTTTCAAGGGACTGTTTCTTCCCTTACCTTCAGGAAGTAACCTGCATTAAAACGGGAGATTTGGTTCCGGATTAGAACTCCAGTGGTGCGATTCGGAATCGGAACCACGGCCGTTTGGATTCGAAAGTGGACCGAGGATCATAAAATACGCGGTCGAATCGTAAAATATCAATAAACTTCCTCTTGTGCTCGAAAAAGTGCGCCTCTTTTCTGTTTTATTGAATGTTGTCCGTTATTGAAGACAGTGGGATGTGATGAAGACACTTTCTTCCCTAACATTGAGTTTCCTAAGGTGTTAAAATATATCATTGTCAGGATCTGTCTGACCTCTAATTCTGTGAGAAGTTTTGAAGATCGAGAAAGTGTAGAACTTTTTTTTTTTCCTTCTGCAGGTTTCGTTGTAATAAAATTTTATTCATCCGCTTTTAATGTTTTCTGTAAAAGGTTGATATTTTGAATCATTTGCATGGTATCATTGGGAAATATTAATATCGTTCATTTTGTGTTAGTTTTGCAGTGTGTGTAGACTACCTTCCCAATCTTGAAGCATCTTTCGCCTTGTATGTTTGTTTGTTTTTTGGTTTTTTGTTATTAAACACTTTGATTTCACGTAGAATGGTTTAAATATTTTTTGTGTATTACAATCTAAGCAATTTAAGGCATTTATTTTAGTTTGATTCTCTCACTTAACCGAAATTGGGCCTTTTTCGTGAAATGCTTCGCTTTCCCGAAGACTTGAGAACTTTTGCTTTTTGCCCATCAATAAAGAGGATAAGTAATGCAATATAAGAGGGCAAAATAAGCTTTTCCCCTGATACAATTTATGTTAAGCAACAGAAAAAGGGAGGGGGCACTTAAAATGCTAAGAAAAATAGTATACAATACATAAAAAAATAAAAGTAGTTATATGTGCGTGATATTAGAAATATTACGAATATTTCATCTTCGTGATATTAGAAATATGGACAAAAATTTATTAATTTCTTTATAAATTATTTAATGAATTTTTTTTTAAAACTTGTTAAATTGCTTAACATATTTTACGAGGCATTTCAATCCTTTGGAAACGGAGGAAGGGGGGGGGAGTAAATGTGCTCTTTCTGATAAGAAAAATCGAAAAATAAATTGAATTTTACTATTTTATGACCAAACAATGAAAGCTATACCATTTTCTCTGTGCATTGTGTACAATAAATGTTTAATGAATGAAATTATTACGCAGTTTATACTGGAATATTACATTCAAAGGAAAAATTGGTTTTAGGATTAAATTCTTTCATTTTTCTGTTTAATATTTTCAGTTCATTACTAAAACATTGCTTCAGTTTTATTTATTAAACATAAAACATATTTTTTTAAAAAAAAACTAATTTTTTAAAAGACTTGCTAAAAAAATATTTTGAAATAAAACAATGCCATGATACAGACATTCAAATTTTTGTAAAATTGTTTTTGCCAGGCATACATCAAAAATTTCTTGACAAATGCTGTTTGTAAAATTTTAAGATGAGAAAATATTTTTTTTTAGTATAATCTGAAAATCTTTTTGAAAGGTGCGATTTCTGTTAATCCACCAATATTTTTAGTTTTATGTGGTGGCCGTGGTAGTCATGGTCGCGAACTCGAGGCCGACACTGTTTCTGTCGAATCTTGGTCCAATAAAGATATGCCATGTGAAGTGACTGTTGTATGTTAAATAAATCGAAATTCAAAATCTTCACGTTAGCATGGGATGCGAGTTTGAAGAGTAGTTTGCCAGCTCAGGTGTCGTCCTTTTCACCTAACAATGGTGCAAATTACGAGGCCCCTCACTAATAAGCCCTCGCGTTGTCTTAGAGTGCGATGCTTTTGAAAAACTAATCGAAAAATTCAAATACTAATTGAGATATGTATTATACATGCATATCACAAATTAAAATGTAAATCATAGCGTGTTCTTAAAATTTTTAGAGCTCTCATTGTGATTTAAATCGGTCAAGACTGGGGGGAGGGGGCAATAGTGGCCTGCAAAAAATCTTTTCGGCCGCTGACACAGAAAACCAAATAGACACAAAGGGTTTTCTAAACTTGAGTGAACATATATTTGTGAGCAAAGTGTTTCTTGCACAAATATAAGCAAGAGTAAATATAAATTACATTAACTTGCAGGCTGGGGTGAGAATTTTTGTTGTTGTTGTTTCTTATCCCAGAACTACACCCATCTGCATAAAACCAAAAATCTCCAAAAAATCCAGAAATGAGATAGGATTTCCTAAAACCTCGTCATATGAAAAACTCAAACAATTCAGAATATGACTGGGAGAGGCCTGATCAGCCTCGCACCTAGGATATTCTGGGAAGACTTTCCAGCCCTGTTGAAAAGTCAGAGACTTGATGTGGCCACTAAAAAAGCGCGACAGAGCCGACTGCTGATATCTAGGAATATTAAGTTGGTGACACCAACGAGATTTTTCATCAAAATACCAAGGGTGAGCAGGGGGTATTCTCCAAAATGCATTCAATTCTAACCTTTTAATAGAGGAGAGTTCAGCAAAAGTTAGACAAGTATCGCCCAGCAAAGTGTCAGCAGTGGCAGACTTGGCCAAACTATCGACTATCTCGTTACCATTCAATCCAATATGGGAGGGGACCCATTGAAAGTATATACAGTGTCTAGGAGAAAGGTGAGGATTTTAACAATCTTAATTCCTGATTTTAAAAAAATGTAGAAAAGTGCGATAGGATACATTTGTCTCCGATTCTAAGATTAAATGTGATTGCAGCTATGGATGACATGAAATTAGCACAGTAAATAAATTAAATAAAACTGCCACTTTTTAATTTAACTTAAATTTACAGATTTTTACTCAACAATTCTGAGATGCAAATTTATAGCTAATGAATGCACTCATTTTAAAACAAGGGGTGTCCTTTGGTATTCTTCTTTCCTACAATGTGGCTCTCAAACCAAAACAATCGCCCACCCTTGGGTTAAAATAACAAACATTGAAAGGAAAAGTATTTCTGTTGATTTGGAAAGTACTTCAATCATGCATTTAATTTCCATACTTAACACGTCACTCAATAAGTCCCGGTCCTGACTAATAAAACAAGAACTTTTAGGCAAAATTGAACTTTATTTATCAAGATACTTCTCTTCAAGAATGGTACATTCGGCCCAGCCCTCTTCTAATTTTTTAATACTTTTTTCGTAGAACGATTTGTTTTTGCTCTCCAAATAGGCTTCAACTTCGGCAATAACTTCTTCATTTCAGCTAAACCTCTTTCCCGGTAGCATTCTTTTAAGGTCTGCAAAAAGTCAGTAGTCACTGGGGGGGGGGGGCAAGATCTGTACTGTATGGTGGGTGGGAAAGTAATTCGTAGCGCATTGTTTTGTTTGAACAGTGTTTTTCTCCTTCAAAAAAAATGTTAACTCATGAAATTCTTTTTCATCCATTGTTCCTAAGCAGACAAAAGTTGCTTCACTAAAATCTCTGTAACTTTTCAACTAAACAAGATATTATCACGAAATTTCGACACATGCCATTTGAAAGTTAGTACTACTAGGGTTAGACTAAAGAAAGATGGTAGTGCCATCTTATGTTAGGCCCGCGACTTATTGAGTGATGTGTTAAGTTTAATTATCATTGATTAATAATTTATTTGAAATGAGAACATATATACTACACTGAAAGGAAATGCTACCAAAAAAATAAGCACTATTGTTCTATTTTGCTTTAAAGGCAATCAAGTTAAATATAGCAATTTATTTTTCTTGTCTCATTGTATAAATTTAGCATCAAAATTTCAAATTTTCTAATCTGTATGTATCGTACTACGTGACTGTACAATGATATAGCCGTTATCCATCTCCATCTATTTCAATGTATCATTGGATCGTTAACCTCCGTCTAAATTGATCCATAAAAAGAGGGATTTATTTGTATCTTGATGATCTATCCTGGAAGACCGCCCGTAGGATAATTCCCATCTTTTTCAAATCAATAATGGACATATGGCGAGTATGAATGGTCAAACTCAAAGTCGAGAAGATTTAACGACAGTCACTGATATAAAAATTTCCATTTGTGTAATGGTATGTAGGAAAAGTAACCATTTTTGTTATTACTCTATAAATGTTTTATGTTTATCGAAGTAGTGGTTAAAGCTAGATTTATTCCAGGGGAAATAAAATGATGAGAAATTCAGTTAAGATGTATTTTATGTGAAGATATTCTTTTACGATTTAAAGAAAAACAAAAACAAATGTACTATTTGACAGCTATTTATGTATAAAAAGAATAAAAAATAATTCTTGCCACAACTGGATTTTTTACAATTATTAAGATCGTGTCTCTCGTAATTCCGTACATTTTTATTTATTTGATGTATCTTTAGAACTTATTAACAAACTTTGTATACAACTCAATAATGGGATTATAACTTATTAAATCATGGCAGTGGAGATAGATTGGAACAGTCGGTTCGTTAAATGTTATGAAATTGTTATATTTTAACTGGATAATATTTTCGAAGATAGGAAAACTTATTTTTTAAATTTGCTAAAACACTTAATTTTTTTAATCGTTTTGGACAAGCCCTATTTACAAAAATTACCAAGAATTTTTAAAGTATGATATTTTAAATGCTATAATTTAAAATAAATACTTCAAATTTAAAATTATCAGGACACCAAATGCTTTTTCTCATAAATGTTTTTGTTACAGAAAACGTCAAACGGGTTTTTAAATATTTTGTATCTTTCATTTCATAGCGAAATCTCAAACTTTTATACAAAAAGCTATTAGTTTTTATTCGAAAATCAAATGGTTCTTTCTTTCCGTTTCGTTTGTTATCTTAACGGTTACAGTTAGCGGATGGTGAGTTTTCGATTAGTTTATTCCACTAAGAATCGCGCCTTTTACAACATAGAAAGCTGCTTGTTAAGATGAACTGGCTTTCAATGTTTTCACTCAGAGATTCCCAAACTTTATTGCCTCATCGAACCCTTGCCATGTTTTTCGGTTTGGTATTATAGACCCTGCTTACCTAATATTGATTTTTTGCAAATTTATCAACTTAATTGTCTATTTGACAGCTGGTATAGAGCAATTTCCAAAGATTTAAATTTCTAGCTGTAGTGAAGTATAGTGTTAAAATCATTTGTTTATTAATTAAATTAAAATTTAATTAATGGTTAAAATAACTTACTTTATAATTTTTGAGCAAAAAACAGATTCTTCAAATGGTGGTGGGGGAAGGAATCTGATGCTTCAATAACAAATTTTCAACATTTGGCATTTTAATCTTGCCAAGTTTAACCCTAAATCTCCTTGGTTAGTGACCCCCCCCCTCTTTCTCGTTTTGGTGAATAGCAACCACGCTGAAACACTCTATCCCTAAGAAAAGCAATTAAAAAGTTCCTCTAGATATACCTGTCATTTATTTTGAATTATGGAATATATTTTTAAATTCGAAATTGCTGACAATCATTTCTAAACTCTACTTTAAAATCTTCATTAGTGCCTATTCCGATCAGTTCCTCTTGTAATATGACATATGCTTTTTTTTAATGGAACCAAATTGGTTGATTGACTACTATGGTACTACCATAGTCAAAGTATTCTCAAACCTAGTTTCAAAAGGCAGATTGTCTGTGGCAAATTGAGATATTGGGAAAATTCGCGACTTCCAATATTATACTCCTTTAGCTTAACGTTGGCACGAAACGCTAAAATGATGGTTCTTATTTTAATCAAACTTATGCTGTCACCTTGTAAGTGCAAGTTAAACACATTAAATTTATAAAATAATGTTATAGGTATAAGTGGTTTCCACTTGATTAAATTTTCTTTTGAACCTAAATTCATGGTCTGATTAAATGTGGGCCACTTATTGTAGACTCCTCATGGACTCCCAAATTATTTTTTGCTGACGTAAACTCTTGCAGGTCTTCATAGATCCCTGGGGGATATAGACCACTTTGGAAATCACTGTTTTAACCCTTTCAAAATTGTATGGTCTTTTACTAATAATTCTTAGGCAGCTTTAAATAAAACACTAATTCAAACGTACTTCACGAAATGATTTAGTATTTAATTTTAAAAATATCAATAACTGAATTTTTCTTCATCTGAAGTTAATTGATCAGTTAGAATATTGATTTTTTTTATTTAAATGACATTTTTATATATATAATGTTACTTTAAAAATAGATTTTGTGAAATTACTCTTAACATATGCGTTGGGCGATTGTTTTGTCTCGAGGACGTTTTACGCTCTTTGAGGCCTTGTGCCCCTATTCAAAAGTAGGCCTTATTTGAGGTCTTAAAAAGTAAACAATATATATCATGAATTATCAAACACTCGTTCAAACGGTAATTTGAAACAAATATGCACGACTCACAATCTCAAAAGCCCTAGGCACAAACTGGCTCACCCGATAGCCGCCTTTTGACTAAATGAGTTGAAAGATTGTTTATACTATTACGCCTAAGCATAGACAACGATCCTCAAATAATAGTGCAGTCTTACTATGTACTTTTGCTAGTTGACATGTGCAGTTTGAAGTTCCCCATTTTTCGCAGAATTTGTACGGGAATAATATTTGACTATTAAAGATCCGGATCATGATGTTAAGACAGTCGAGAACGAAATAAGGCCCTCTTCGACGTCGAGGCCCTGCGCCCAGGCGTAGTTGACCCATGCCTTAAGACGTCCCTGGCGCAAGTTTACAAGTGCTTGCAGCTACAGATATGAATTTTAGAATTAGTTAAATTGAGAAAACTCTCCCCCCCCCCATCTTACTTTTCAACATTTTTTTTAAAATCAGGAGCGAGATTACTTGTTGGAATTCTCACCTCAGCCAACGTGCATCTATGTTTACGCTTGTTGGTCTTTATGCAAAAAAAAAAAAAAAAAAAAAATTGCTGACAATTATATGTTGACTCAAATACAAAGAACATTTTCTGTCCATTTGGTTTTTTTTATTGTCTTGTCAGCCGCAGCAATGCACAAAAAAAAAAAAAATAATAATAAAGAAAATCCGGCTCTACCCTGGTTAATGCATTTATTTCTATTAACCCTTATTTTTATGTACAAAACACAGCTAAAATTTTTGTAAAAAAAGTAAACTAATCATTTCGTCAATTGTAATACAGATCGAATGTCTTAAGCAGTGAGTTTTGTAAACAATGACTATAAAAATTAAATCATTTTATCTAAAATGCTCACGAATGGTGAAATTTTTAAATGAAATGAGCAGGCTGCAATATAAGATATAATTGTTTATAATAAATAAAAAATAAGCTACGCTTATGTACATTTTATGCTAGAATTTCGGTTGGGGAAAATGAGGAAGAAACGCATAAGTTTATTTTTTTAATTTAGGGACTAACCCCATTATTGTCTGACGAATGCTTTTTTAAGAAAGAGGAAGTTATATGCTAGGGTTAGTTATTAGCATGTTCCTAGTTGATGATTGATATCTTCTTCGTTGGAGGTTCTTAAATACTGTCATCTTAACATTTCATTCATAACCGACACAGCTGCACAAATTTGCCCTTTTTGTTTTAATTAGGTATTAACTAATGCTTAGGCGTGTCCGCTAAAAGAATTCGCTGTGTTCTTATAAGGGAATTTTTACTATTGATTGAATTAAAAAATACACCATGCAAGGCTACATACTTGACAAAAAAGTGGCATATATATATATAAAATTATGATTTTGAATTCAAGTAGGCTTATACAAATTTACTCGTAAATAGTGAATTTTATCATTAAGTTATTAACTGGTAGTTAAGCTATGTGGTAAAATGAGTTGCTTAAGCTTACATTATTCTTAAAAATTTTAGTTATTAAAATATTTCTTTAATTACTAAAGTTCTCAATTTTTTTTAATTACAGAAGTTTATCACCTAGGTTGAGGAGATTTATTTTTTTACGTATTTGGATTTCAAGAGGAAAATAAGGAAAACCTTCACTAAACAGATCACTATTTGTATTAACCTTAAGCATTTTCGCCTTAGGGTTGTAATTTAATCTTTTAGTCGCTAAATCTGGAATTAGTCGCCAAACCTGGATATGGGATCTGGAATTATAGTCGCTAAATTTGAAAATGGGAAATCGTTAATCTTGATGATCCTGATCAGGACAGTAGAACAAAATTATTAAATTATTGTATTGCCAACAGTCCTTGAAAAGTGGGCAAAATTTCGAATTAATCTGACCTTCAAAAAGTGGGTAAAAATCAAGTTCAAAGATTCCGTTGCATACAGTTGAAGCTAATAAAAGCGTGTTATAGGAGGGTGCGCGTTATACGACGAATATACCTAAAAAAAATTTTTTAAATACAGGCTGAAAGTGTAGGTGCGCATTATAAACTAGATTAAACGACGCAGAATTTTTTAAAAAATTTTAAGTCAAAGATTTTCATCTCAATTCAGAAAAATAGATGGAATAAAATGTACATTGGAAGAATTCGCAATATCTTTCGATCAAGGGGGAGGTGGAAGGACCCCTGCTCTATTTACGTCAAAAAGAAGCAAAGGAAAAAAATCTACCCTGCTTCAGTAGCTTCATATAAACATGCTGGGTTCCGTTCCCAGAGACATTTCCCTCGGGCGACGCACAATTTTTTTTCTATCCCCTTTTATTTCTTTTTTGCCATTCAGTTTTATGGCCGATTTGTTGAAGGGGGAGGTTAATTTCAATTCTTGAATAGGACGAGTAAGAGGGAGATCAAAACATTTTTTTAGAAGGATGGGGACACATGTTCAGTTCTGTAAAAATCTTTCTGTTACACTTTGGAGAAAATTGTGGAAGCTGTAAATGTTTATAAAGGATCAAATTTTTGACTATCGTTGTTTCTCGTTAGCCCTTTTTTTAAGTGAAAACTTCTTTAGCGGCGTTGGGCACTTTTTGGTAGGGGAAAATCTTTTGGGTTCGCGTCACCGACATGCTCTGACTGGCGCACGTGCAGTGTGCTGTTCACCTTAGACATTTTTTGGATGGGTGAAATCTCGTGCGTTCGCATCACCGACATGCTTATAGTAGTATATCTGTAGCTATACAGCTGACGTATAGTGCTGTGTATATCTTTTAAGTGAAATTCAATGGATTTAGTGAAAAGTTCAATGTGTATATACTGTGGATTGCTCGTAGCGATTCCGAGAATGGGCAATACATACTAATGGTTGCCGTTTATATTTCGCCTGGAAAATCTATGAGACGGATACAACAATTTGTATTCGAAAATTGGATGATTTATTCAAAAGAAGGTTATGAAATACTCGAAAAAAGATTTGGCGAAAAATATGATAATTTACCGATGATTTTAAGTGGAGACTTCAATATTAACTTTGCAGAGGATAAAAATCTACCACTAATTGATTTTTTAAAAGAAATACTTAATTTAAATCTGTCCAATGATCGAAAACTCAGTACTACAAAATATAAAACGACGATCGATGCGGTTTTTATGAGATACTTAAATAAATTTGAATCAAGCATTTTCCTTTTTTACTTTAGTTACCATAAGCCTATTGTATCTTTTTTAGAACAAAATGAAATAATTGAAAGTATAAAAAGTCTAAGTATTGTTGAAATTAATGATGACAATGATGCAAACAATTAAAATAATGTTAAAAATCAAGTACATTGAAATTTAAGTAAATACAAATACTGTCCATAAATAATATGATTGTGTATTAATTGTTATTTCGATTGAATTGTATTTATATTTTGTCATGATCTTGTACAGCCCGTAATACATTTGAATAATAAAAAACCATATAAACATGCATTTAGTTGTTGCTCAGAGTGTCAATAGATGTGAAAACCAGATTGATGTTGGTAATTTTAATTCAAACATTATGAAATTTCAAATTTTAATACTAAAAGTTCTAAGTTTTCACTTCTATCGGCAGTCTCTATAACTGCCAATTTTTTATTCATCCTAATGTTCAACTCGAGAAGAACAAGTCTGGTAATTTTGTCTGATTGAATGTGAATTTCGATTATCTTATCTGACATGTATCAGAATTTAGTTATTATACACTTATATTTAATGACAAAGAGGAAGTAAGTTAATACATTTTTAACTTTAGTGTTTTTTCCTTGATATCCTTTGTTTCAATCAGCATAGGGATAAATTTTTCACCATTATTGTTTCCGTGAGGAGCGCGTGGATAGGCTAACTTCCCTCAGCTTTTCTCTCTCCCATTTATCTCCTGAGGATTAAATTCAGAAAGTTATCTCGAGAAAAGTGGCCTGTTTGTCAAATAAAAATACCACGTAATAAACAAAAAGAAGCAATGGATTACATTCTCGGAACTTTCAAAGTCACCGGTACCGAACTGTTGAATGACATTCTGCTTCTATTCATTTATCAATAAGGATTAACCCAACTAGAAAATGTTATCAGTGGGTGGAAGAATTACATTCCGGTTTTTGCTTTTCAATTTATTTTTATCGTAAGCTCGATTATGATTAATGCAGTAAAACAATGTAAAGTAAAATGTATAAAAAAACAAGGATTCCTTCATGTATGAAAAGTGTAGTTTTTAGAGCCACACAAAATGTATAACATAAATTGGCAAAGGTACATTACAAACCTTACATTTATTTTCACTTTTAGGTAATAAATAGAAAATCATTTTGATACTCTTTTCTTTTACTCAAGACATTTTTATATCTCTCTTCCTACCCCCTCCCCTCCAAATATGATACACAGATGGACATATCGAAAGAAACTGACTCGTTGTTAGACATACTTCTCCGCTATATTTATTTTAAGTAAAAAAAAATCCCCTTCCCTCTTTTTTATTTCTTCTCTGTCCGTACACTTCCGGCCGATTTGTCAAAAAAACGTTCTCCCCACCCCTGATAGCGCTTCTCCCCTGCTTGTCTTTCCTCCCCTTCGTGGGTGAAAGTTCCTTGCTCTCCTCGTTCAATATTACTGGTAGCTCGATCAACAGGTCCTCTTAGAAAAAGACTGTCTCATGAATTGGAGTGGAAAATGTCTGTGTCCGTTTTTCTTATCAACATTCAATAGATACGAAGTTTCTTTCTCACATAACGGTGTTATACCTTACTTTCCTGTTGTTGCCTCACTTGCACGATAGATGGAGGTCAAAGGCATCGTTCCGCGCTAGGTTGCCAAACTCTTCGTCTCGATAAAAATATCAGTGCTAGTTGTTTGTTTAATTCACGACAAAAACTATTTTGGTAGATTAATGATTTCATAGCGGTCCTTCAAAACATATTTTGTTATTTAGTGTCAGTAAGTAATGAAGATTTTTTTCTCTCGAAATATTATGAGAGAAAAATTACAGTCAAACACCGATTTAACGAATTTTTCTTTCCCCCGATTAAAATGAAAACAAAACCCCTTATTTAGCGAATGATAAACCCCGCATTAACGAATAATTTCAACAAATGAAAGAATTTTTTTATTAGTTAGAAAAAAAATTCATTTTTTCTTTTCAAATGACAATATTTTGTCTGAAATAGGAAAAAGATTTTTCTTGAAAGAACAAATTTCGACGGTTGAAGGTACACAGCGTTATTAGGCTTAACAGGTACCGATGAGCCATGAGTGTAACCTATGGTGTGAGTTTTGAATAGGACAGAAATATTCCTATCTTATCTCATCCCACTCTACAATGCAGGGGAATATTTTAAGATTTTAACGACTGTGTTACATTTGATGACGGACTGACCATTTGTACAAGCAGTGGCGCACATAAGGGGGGGGGTGTCCTGGGGTTCCGGACATCCCCCAAAGCCCTTGAGTTTTTCTCTATTGATGATAATCCTATATATATAACATAAAATTTAACTAAGTACTTGTAATTAACAATTTATGCTTCGTATTAATTCAATAATTTATTTTTTACTGTTTTTGTTGACAAAATCAGAAGAATCAATTGGTGTTGTCTTGAGGTATGATACGAGTTGGAGGACTTTCGACCATGTACTCCCCCCTTGAAAAAATTTTGTGTGCGCTACTGTGTACAATTGAAATTCTATTATACGAGTTGGAGGACTTTCGACCATGGACCCCCCCCCCCTTGAAAAAATTTTGTGTGCGCTACAGTGTACAATTGAAATTCTATTATACGAGTTGGAGGACTTTCGACCATGGACTCCCCCTTGAAAAAATTTTGTGTGCGCTACTGTGTACAATTGAAATTCTATTATACGAGTTGGAGGACTTTCGACCATCGACTCCCCCTTGAAAAAATTTTGTGTGCGCTACTGTGTACAATTGAAATTCTATTATACGAGTTGGAGGACTTTCGACCATGGACTCCCCCCTTGAAAAAATTTTGTGTGCGCTACTGTGTACAATTGAAATTCTATTATACGAGTTGGAGGACTTTCGACCATGGACCCCCCCCCCTTGAAAAAATTTTGTGTGCGCTACTGTGTACAATTGAAATTCTATTATACGAGTTGGAGGACTTTCGACCATCGACTCCCCCTTGAAAAAATTTTGTGTGCGCTACTGTGTACAATTGAAATTCTATTATACGAGTTGGAGGACTTTCGACCATGGACTCCCCCCTTGAAAAAATTTTGTGTGCGCTACTGTGTACAATTGAAATTCTATTATACGAGTTGGAGGACTTTCGACCATGGACTCCCCCTTGAAAAAATTTTGTGTGCGCTACTGTGTACAATTGAAATTCTATTATACGAGTTGGAGGACTTTCGACCATGGACCCCCCCCCCCCCTTGAAAAAATTTTGTGTGCGCTACAGTGTACAATTGAAATTCTATTATACGAGTTGGAGGACTTTCGACCATGGACTCCCCCCCCTTGAAAAAATTTTGTGTGCGCTACTGTGTACAATTGAAATTCTATTATACGAGTTGGGGGACTTTCGACCATGGACTCCCCCCCCTTGAAAAAATTTTGTGTGCGCTACTGTGTACAATTGAAATTCTGTTATACGAGTTGGGGGACTTTCGACCATGGACTCCCCCCTTGAAAAAATTTTGTGTGCGCTACTGTGTACAATTGAAATTCTATTATACGAGTTGGGGGACTTTCGACCATGGACTCCCCTTGAAAAAATTTTGTGTGCGCTACTGTGTACAATTGAAATTCTATTATACGAGTTGGAGGACTTTCGACCATCGACTCCCCCCTTGAAAAAATTTTGTGTGCGCTACTGTGTACAATTGAAATTCTATTATACGAGTTGGGGGACTTTCGACCATGGACTCCCCCCTTGAAAAAATTTTGTGTGCGCTACTGTGTACAATTGAAATTCTATTATACGAGTTGGAGGACTTTCGACATGGACCCCCCCCCCCTTGAAAAAATTTTGTGTGCGCTACTGTGTACAATTGAAATTCTATTATACGAGTTGGGGGACTTTCGACCATGGACTCCCCCCCCCTTGAAAAAATTTTGTGTGCGCTACTGTGTACAATTGAAATTCTGTTATACGAGTTGGGGACTTTCGACCATGGACTCCCCCCCCCTTGAAAAAAAATTTTGTGTGCGCTACTGTGTACAATTGAAATTCTATTATACGAGTTGGGGGACTTTCGACCATGGACTCCCCCCTTGAAAAAATTTTGTGTGCGCTACTGTGTACAATTGAAATTCTATTATACGAGTTGGGGGACTTTCGACCATGGACTCCCCCTTGAAAAAATTTTGTGTGCGCTACTGTGTACAATTGAAATTCTATTATACGAGTTGGAGGACTTTCGACCATCGACTCCCCCCTTGAAAAAATTTTGTGTGCGCTACTGTGTACAATTGAAATTCTATTATACGAGTTGGGGGACTTTCGACCATGGACTCCCCCCTTGAAAAAATTTTGTGTGCGCTACTGTGTACAATTGAAATTCTATTATACGAGTTGGAGGACTTTCGACCATGGACCCCCCCCCCTTGAAAAAATTTTGTGTGCGCTACTGTGTACAATTGAAATTCTATTATACGAGTTGGAGGACTTTCGACCATCGACTCCCCCTTGAAAAATTTTGTGTGCGCTACTGTGTACAATTGAAATTCTATTATACGAGTTGGAGGACTTTCGACCATGGACTCCCCCCTTGAAAAAATTTTGTGTGCGCTACTGTGTACAATTGAAATTCTATTATACGAGTTGGAGGACTTTCGACCATGGACTCCCCCTTGAAAAAATTTTGTGTGCGCTACTGTGTACAATTGAAATTCTATTATACGAGTTGGAGACTTTCGACCATGGACCCCCCCCCCTTGAAAAAATTTTGTGTGCGCTACAGTGTACAATTGAAATTCTATTATACGAGTTGGAGGACTTTCGACCATGGACTCCCCCTTGAAAAAATTTTGTTTGCGCTACTGTGTACAATTGAAATTCTATTATACGAGTTGGAGGACTTTCGACCATGGACTCCCCCCTTGAAAAAATTTTGTGAGCGCTACTGTGTACAATTGAAATTCTATTATACGAGTTGGAGGACTTTCGACCATGGACTCCCCCCCTTGAAAAAATTTTGTGTGCGCTACTGTGTACAATTGAAATTCTATTATACGAGTTGGGGGACTTTCGACCATGGACTCCCCCCTTGAAAAAATTTTGTGTGCGCTACTGTGTACAATTGAAATTCTATTATACGAGTTGGGGGACTTTCGACCATGGACTCCCCCCTTGAAAATTTTTTGTGAGCGCTACTGTGGACAATTGAAGTTCATGAAACAGTTAATTTGTCGAAGCCAATGAATAGCAATTCTGATGCAGAAATTGACAACGAAACTGTTATCAAAACTGTTGCATCTTGTAATACTTAACATTGTTTGGAAACAATGAAAGCATACCTTCTGCAGGATGTAAATGACACAGTATTTTCTTCTTTGCATAAAGTCGAAAAAAGAACTATTCCGAGTCAGGAGTCAAAAAGATTTTCAAACATCTATCAGTCAGTATGTGTGACGGATCTATACGCGACTCTACTAATTCCTTGGGGATTCTTCTAGGAGGAAATATTTATTTAAGCCAATTTTCACCAAGTAAGAAAGCGTGATTATGCAAATGAAGTATATTATATAAATTCTGTATTCGCGAGTTGGCGAGTTAGTTTGTTAGTTGAAGAGTGAAGGATCGTGGAATTATTAAGAGCATTTGGAGTTTATCCATGAAAAGGATTACCGAGAGTGGATCAACCGTCAGTGATTAAATCCAGATAAGGATCTCCTGCCAAGATTCAAATGTAGGATCAGCTTCATAAAAGTAGAGGTATCGTGATCCTTGCTTAATTAGAAGTTAGCTTATTAGTGTGCGACGTAGTTTATATTGAGAGTGTTTAAGCTATCGTGGAATCAGTTGAGGTTCCGTATTATTGTCCCCGTGTTATTGAATCTCACCTCCACGCTCTACTATCTGATCAGTTATCTTAATTAGATTGTTATTGTGTCTGATTGATATTTTGGTGTCAATAAATTAATTAGAGTGAAACATGTCTAGTGATTATTCAGTTCGTCCCCCCGCACCTAGCCGGGTCTACGGGTAGACAAGGGGTTTCAGAGGGTAGCAGGAACCGTCCGGCATCACAAATATTTTAAAATTTCTAATTAAGTGACGCTTAATAATTAACTATTAGTATTTTTTTAGTTATTGAATAAAAAGTGCACAATTTTCTAACTATGGATATTTTTTATGCAGTTGCTTATAGTAGAATTCCCAAAAGGTAAATGCAAAAAAATCATATTTTGTTTGAACCCCGATCTAATGAACAAAAAAATGCGGTCCCGATGAATTCGTTAAACCGGGGTCCGTCTGTATTTAGAAATGAAAAGGCTTGTTAAAATCGTGGAACTATTTATAGTTTAATAATGTTGTTGAATTTAAGCTGGCTTTCCCTGTTGTCAATGAGTTTGAAATAAACACGGGGACATATTTTCAAACAGAAAAACTGTCATTTAAATTGATGAAATTATAGGACCTTTTATTATACGTGCAGCGTACTCAAGGGGAGGGAGGGCTTAGAGGTTCACTCCCCCATAAACCAATACATTTTTAATTTTTACCGTCTCCCGTGGCGCTTTCAATTATGTGTTTTTCAGAATGTACCCCCCCCCCACACACACATAAGAGAGGTCTGTGTACGACACGGTTATGCTGTTTTCATTATGTACTGGGAAAACTCCATTTGGAGTAACTGTACTATGCATGAAATATGGAGCACATTTTATGTCAGAAAAAAATTAATAAGTGATAAAATTTGCTGATTTCTGTAGAAAAGCAAGTCATAACACTATATTTAATGTTAATAAATTTTTTAAATCTCAGGGCTTGGATTTTATTTGCGTATAACATTAGTCGGAATTCAATTTCTTAAGAAACACTTCCATTCAAAGGACAGAATGACACATGCATTTTGTTTTCAATTGTAATTATAATTACCTTATTGTGTGAGACTGACCACCTGACCGGTACATCTGCTCATGCACTTCAGCGCCTAGGGTCACATATACTGAGATGAGCTCAGTAGGCCTTGCCCCTCATGGGCTGTTGCGCTATTGAGTTTAGTTTATAATTACCTCATTATACATTACTATTTCAAATTTATATTCAGTAATTTTTGCAAGAAAACACTAACAAGCGTTTTGTGCTTTTTGCAAGTGGTTAGGAATTTTCTATAATGTTTGAAACTTTTTTTTATTATACATAAATGAATAACTCTATAACGAATTTTGTCGTAGAAAGCGATTTAGTGATAACTTTTCACCAAACTATTCTATCAATCGTAAATGTTTAAAAATTACCAGATGGTCGTTATGATCTCGGACTCATGATAGATGTGTCATGAGTTCGAATCTTTAGATTCCGAAATATATCGAGACTCAGTATCCTCCAATTGGAAGCTTAAAGAAGGGGAACCAGCTCAGGTGTCGTCTGTGTCATTAGTCCAGGGGTGGGCAACCTTTTTGGGAAAAGTGCCACTATTTGATTTAAAAAAATATGCGTACCACTTCTAACTTTTCCAACAAACAAAAAAATATGAAAAAGTGAAAAAATGATTTTTATAGGCTTATTATGGGATTTTTAGACAAATAGAACATTTTTGAAATGAAAGTCTATGTAGTCGAAATTTAAGAATTATATAAATAAAACAAAAGTATAAACTTAGGTTTTATAAACAGTTTACAGATCCAAATCAGTTAGGTTAGGTATACAATAAAAATGAGTAACCTGAATCATTTAATTCTAAATAATCATAAAACTTTCAGAACTTACTTAATGCAGCTTTCGAATTTCTGCTCTTTTTTTTTACCAACTCGCATATATAGCGATTAGCTCTTGAAGATGCTTTTTAGGCGCATACTCAGCTAGTTTTGAGCATTATTTACTTTACACTGTTCGTAATAGAAACCATTTATTCACAAACATATAGTGTATAATCGAACTACTAATCGAGAGATTAGCTAAGTAATGAAATATAAGTAAATATTTTACAAAAAAACCTCTTTTGTATAAATTCACTAGAAAATCATAGGATTCCTTTAAGATATCCGATTACTTGTGACTTTTTTTAAAGGGAGGTATGTGAATTTTTTTGTGGTTTTTAGATTTATTTAGTACATTTTAAGAAAAATATGCTAAGACTAAGAGAAAAAGAAATTATTACTGAAATGGGGAAAAAATGGGTAAAAATTCACAAATATTACGTAAACGGGGCTCATTCTGTACAAAAAGTTTATGAACAAATTTTCAATTTTGATGTGTTGCTTTTATATTCATTTTTGAAATGACCTTCAGGGTATATAAGAGATATTTTAATTTTTTTCAAAAACTAGATCTCTTTATCTTAGCTATATATGAAATTGCTTAAAAAATCAGTGATTAATAAATCTTAAAGTTAAAACACTTCTACTATTATACAGAAAACACAAAAAATTTCAGTTAATTATTTTCAAAGCTTTTTAAGCAATCGCTGTCTCCGTTTGGTCATTTCCAAAAGAACATATTTCGAGTAAAACGAAAGTATGACATCTTGTTTAAAGTAATGGCATCTGCTTTTACTAAAATACTTGCAGTTTTTGTTTTAATGAATGGGAAATAATAAAAGGTGTTTTTATAAAGCTAATAAGATGGTTTAAAAAATAAAACCGTAGGAAAAAAAATGAAAAATTTTGGCAAAATTCAAGATTTTAGGGTAATCGGATACATTAAGTAGTATTCATGCATGTAGTATAGTTTTGTAAGCAGAAAGGCGCAAAATATGAATCCAAGTTTTTTTTTTAAATTTAGCTGTCAGCGTCACATTATTTTGGCTAGATGATGAAAATAAAAAGACTCCTTCGCTTTTCTGAGTAAAACGCAGCTAAAGCCATGTTTCTACGCTTTAAGAAGATATCTTTTTTCCGTTTAAATCGGAACTTCCCGGTTCATCCGCGCGAAGATAGCAGTCCGGAAATGAAGACTTCCTGGTTTTCCCGAAATCGCTAAGAAAACCTTTCCTGTTAAGGTAGAAGTCTCTATCTTAACTGGATTCCTTGGTAATGAGAATTTGATCAAGAATTTTGATCATGATTTGAGCATATATTAGAAAATAGCAAATTATTTTCTGTAGTAGATAATGAATTGTGAATGAATATATTTTGTGAAACTGGTTATGAGCAATTTGCTCAATACGGGTAATTTCAATGGATTTTTTAAAAAAAATATATATCACAGGAATCTTTGCCAATAAAGTTTTGATAGCTTTGACGCATTCACAATGGATATAAATGATATTACTTGATTGTAGAGTTCAATTTAAGGTATAATAAAAGTATTTTATTAAATTTTTATATCACAATGGGAAAAGGGGGGGGGCGGACACCCCCTCAAAGCCCTTGAGTTTTTTTTTGGTTGATGATAATCCTACATATATATAATGTAAAATTGAATTAAGTACTTGTAATTAACAATTGATTTTATTAATTAATGCTAATTATTAATTCAATAATTTATTTTTTACTGTTTCTTATTAACAAAAGCAGACGAATCAATTGGTGTTGTCTTGAGGTATGATACGAGTTGGGGAACTTTCGACCATGGACTTCCCCCTTGAAAAATTTTCGTGTGCGCTATACTGCCCCGCTCCCCAATAAACTTTTAATTGGATTAATGTCGTTATTTAACAGTGTTTTTTTTAAAAGGAGATCAAGCTCTCAAGTTTCTTATTTTTTATAATTTATTTAAAACGCTATTTGGAAAAAGTAATTTAATTGGTGACATTCTTTATCATTTGAAAAAATGTAATAAAAACTCTTCCCATTCTTGAATTTTAATGATATTTATTTAATTAGCGTTAGCTTATTAATTTGTATCCAACAATTATTAATTTCGGGGCTATTGTCCCAACTTTTAATTTTGTTTTAAAAAGTATTGAATTTTTCTATTCTCCTTCATTCTAAAAGTAAAAATGCAGGCTATACTGAGTTGATAAAAAGGTATACTATCACATAAACATACAATTTTATAAAGCAAAGAAAGAAATTTAGAAAAAATCGAAACAAAAAACTTTTTTGCTTATATTGATAGGGAAAATGTTTAAGTTGCTGTGTGATAAAGTGTTAATTGTATAAATAAGTACAGAGACTGGCATAAACGTATCCAAAATTCCATGGTAATCTTCCCATAAATCCTGAGTAGACATCTCCCTTACATGCAAAGTAGAGTCCAAGCTTGATTTTGAATAATTTATTTTTCAAATTTTTCCATTAAATGGAATGAATTACTGTTCTTTTATCAAAGAAGTTTTAAACAACGTTCTTGTTTTCTTTATTTTCAGAGAAATTCTTACAACCTGGATAAGCAAGACGCAAGTTATGACAGGGTTTTTTATTGTGCTCAGAAACCCCGCCGGGAGAGCGCAACGCGAGTAGACGAGTTTTTTGAAGACAGCAACCTCAATGTATCTCAAGCCTTAAAGACTATACAATCTGTAATGAATCAAAACACCGTTATGTCAGTTGGGCCGTCCATGCATCTCAATTCAAATTCATTCAACAATATGTGCGGAAGAAAATCGTGTCCGCCATTAAACTCAATCAACAATCACACCGAAGAACTATTCAAAATCATGCCATCAACAAGCATGAGTTTTCAGGACATCAGCGAATCATCTGATTTACCAGGGCTTTTTGACAGTATCACTCCGCCCCATCTTAGTCCTGCCACTTGCATCAAAACAGAAAAAATTCAACCGGACCCATGTGCATTTCCTCCAAGTTCTCCAGAATTCGCGTCCCTTTTGGATGTCAGTTTACCCGAACAAGTGATCGTAAAACGAGAACCGAATCTGGAGAATAATAATAATATACAGCTTTATCCATCAAATATGGCCGTGTCCCATAACACCTACATGGGCCACTACGCCATGTCCAGACTCATGATGCCACTTACTCCGCCCATTTCAGAGCCTGGGAGTGATTCTGTGGATTCTGTGAATGTGAGAACTACACCCCCGCCTCCTTATGTGTCCACAGCACCGTGGACAACGGCTCTTGATGCAAACGATGAACAAGACATGAAGTCTGCCTATAACAGGAGAAATAATCCAGAGTTAGAGAAAAGAAGGACGCATCGCTGCTTGTTCCCTGGTAAGTCGTAAAATGGAATTTTGTACATAATTACAGTGGAGCAAAATTTAAATGATTTATTAGAATTGTTCTTGAGGAGTTTCTGATAAAGTGGAATTTCTTCGTGTATAGTAATTGAGGGCTTAAAAACCAATTTGTAACAATGATCATATAAAATATAATTTATAATGTACATTGAATAAACTTATGTGAGGAAATCTTTAAACATTTATGTGTAAGAAGGTATAAAGCTCATTTACATTGATAGTTATACATACACACACAGATCACATATTAGAGTTGTGTATTACACATTGCCAGTAACCTGTTTTTAGTTCGTTAATGAGTGGCATTGTTTCACTATTAGTAGAAAAATACTAGTATATTCAATACATTCCCTATTGCACTATATTTCATCCCCCACTATATTCCCTATTGCAGTAGCGCACACAAAAAATTTTCGAAGGGGAAAGTTCCCCAACTCGTATCATACCACAAGACAACACCGATGATTCTTCTGATTTTGCTGAACAAAAAAAAACAGTAAAAAATAAATTGTTAATTACAAGTACTAAATTAAATTTTACATTATATACATATAGGATTATCATCAATTGAAAAAAACTCAAAGGTTTTGGGGAGAAGTCCGGACTCCTAGGATACCCCCCCCCTTGTGTGCGCCACTGCCCTTTTGTAATACATTCCATCTTGTATCGGCAGCAAGAAGTTATTCAATGAAAATTTCATAAGAATATGAGGGCCATATAAAGTCTTCAATGCAATAGATTTTTCTATTTCTTTTTTATTTTAAATTAGAATTCATAGATTACTAAAAATAAATTTTAAAAAAATCTCTTGCACATCTTGAAAGAGCACATTTAGATGTTTTTACATTTGTTTATATTTTTATAAGAACATCCTAATGTTTTGACAGGCAGCAAATCTTCACGTCGCAGAAAAACAGCAGTAGTAAAAATGTCAAAGAAAAAAGATTGAAAATGCTAAAATAAAAAAAAATAATAGTTAATTAAAAGATGTAATAATGTGTTACTATAAAACAGTTACTAAATAAAAAAGAATTGCAGAAACGATAATGCAAGTTGTGTGACCAACCGAGGTCTATTCGAAGCCTATTTTATATAAATTAATTTGGAGTTTGAAGGTGAATGTAAGAGTGTTTTAATTTATGAAGACGACAGAGATTGCGATCATTTTGCTTTAAAAATTCAATTTTGATAGTACATGCGTAATATATATTGCCACTTTGGGGTATTCTAAATAACATTGAAAATGCAATATTGAGAAAGAGTGGCTAAAAAACAAGCATACCGGTAGACATAGACACATCTAACGAACCATAAAGGATTACTTTGAAATGATTCTCACAACGAAGAGTGAGAACAACATCAGTAAATTGTAGGATTACTGTGGATAGCGATGCAAGAAGCAGTTGTCTAAGAACAGATGGTGTCCAGAGGGATGGCGATCTGTTTCCTGTCAACCATTTGCCACAATTTTCTTTTAAATATAGCATTGACAGGTCATATAATCACGCCCCAGATGTATTTAATTGGTGAGAGATCAAGGGAGAATTGCGCCCAGGGAAGCATATGTGCATCATGTTAAGCACATGGGTTGAATAGTGCAGTGTGCAATCGGAGTATTATTCTCGTAAAGCGCATTCATTACAACTTCCACAAGAAAGGGGATGGTCTCGGGCTGCAGCACAACATCTATGTATCGTTGTCTCTCATAAGGTTCGAAATGTTAACTGCTATCATACGCGATTGCAACCTTAACGATAATAATGCATTATCCCTTGGTGGAGCATTCTACATATGCTTCCATATTGGATCTGTCACTACGTGGATGCCACACTCATACGCAGGGACTATCATTCGATAAACCGAAGCATGACTCTCGTCGGAGAATACGACTCTGAATGTCAATGTTGCAAACGAAATCGGAGTTGTGGAGACAATGAGTCTTCATAACACACTCTATTATAGACCCCTAATAACCAATTGACGAGTACAGTTTCTGGTCGATATGAGAGCGTAAAGTGTGGACACTTTCGTATCGACACTTCTCAGATAGACACTTCTGTCACCATTCCACAAAATGGTGACAGAAGTGTCTTGTTGGTGGATGCCTCGATTCATGTGTTCCGACGACACTCTAATGGCATCAACATTCCTAAAACTTGCTAAATTTTCTTATCTCACCCATCTTTGCCTCGGTTGGTGTACCAGATGGGTGTCGTGTGTCTGAGAGATTTGACATGTGAGCCAATTTGTTTTTTTCAATCCAAAAGAAATATCTCTCGTAAACTCGTCTGTCTGCTGAAGCTGTCTCTTTTGACAACAAACTGGCAATACACGGCGTGTCTCGAGATGAGAATTTCTAATAATCTCTATGATAGAAATAAAAACCTAGTCTCCACGCTAAAGTTTCCTTCCCGTATGTCATACTCAACGTTTTTCCAAAGAGATGCACATTTATCAATTTTATTTCTTGATGAAGTGCATTATTTATATTTTCTAAACTCTCCTCCTTTGTGTTACATTTTTAATGGTACATAGTGTATGATGAAAACAATTTCTAAAATAACATACAATTATTTTCGAGAAGATCTATGCTGCCATTTTATGGATTATACTGTTTCCAATATATATGAAAATGTGTTAGGTATTTTTTTTTTTTGGTCATGAGCCTCCAGATTTTGAATATTTGAGATTTTTTTCACATACATGTTGTTTAGGGCTCGGCTTTTCGTACTTGACCGATATAAGTTTTGACTGAGTGAAAAACTTTACGTAAAATAATAGTAAAAAGGGAGAATCCGATAAAAACTACACAAATAGTAAGGATGCTCGCACGCCAGATTCAGCAAAATATTTAATTAAGAATTAAATAGTACAACTATTTTTTTCTTCAGAATTTAAAAGATGAGAATAGCACATTTGATTAGTTCAAAGGCATTTTTTTCATCTTTGTTTCAAGAAGAGAAATCCGATACAAAAATTAAAGCGAATAATTTTTATATACATAGAAACATCTCTCCTATATAATGTATACAAGGTTCTAAGATTCTTTTGTTTGAGATGAAAGAAGTTCGATACACATCTACAATAATAATTAAAATTTAAGGAATTTTTTCTTTTAATTTTACTGTAGTTCCACTAACAGATCAATGGGAAGACGCAAAATTCATACTGAAGAGCAGCCTAATTATAAATTATTTAAAAATCAGTATAAAGAATAGGATGTATCCAAACTTTATTAACCGAAGGGCATTGGTACGAAGAAAAATCTGGACAAGAGGAAGAACTATGAGCCGAAATTCCTCAACAATCCTCCTCTCCTAATTACAGTGGTTATATTGCACTGTGTTCATACTCGACACTAATTTATCCAGCAGTTCTTGAAGTAACATTTCTTCTTCCTAAATAAACCTCTAAATCAGTTGTCTGGTATTCATCCGAGAATAGCACGGGCTGGCAGCATCTCCACAAGGCATCCTTTACGGGTTCAATAAGATTTAAATTAGGGTAGTACGCTAGGGGGACAATTCACATTCCAAGGCCTCTTCAATTTCTAGAAACTCGAATGGCATGGAATCATTGTGACTGTACGTTTGTCTTTCGTTGAAGAGTTCAGATCAGTGGAACCTCCGAACATAAGTACGAAAGGGAGAATAGAATGATTCAAACACAATAAACCTGTGTGGAAAATGTCGAGTTCCGTCTTTCTATTCATCATAATGCCTTTATGATTAAAGGAAATCTCAACAGGACAAATACATTGGTCTCTTTACCTAATGCTAGTTTAAGGAAAGTGTTTTCCTGCTTCGCTCCATATCAACTAGTGTCGAGACCAGTTTGTTTTGCTGAAAAGACTGTCTTCTATGAAGAATATAACTCCATTGATGAAATCCCCAGTCTTTGAGTTCCTTATACCACTGTAAACGGTACCATTTAAAGGTCGCTGTCAATTGAAAGAAATGTTTGGGAGAGCAGGCCACTTTTATGGCCTGGCTAAATTAACTGGACAATTCGTCGTCGGGTTGCCATAAACAGGTGCTGAGAAATGTTATTCACTGACTGATTTCAGGCTTACGATAATATTAGTTATCGTCATTCGTTTCCTTGGTCGACAACAATAAACTTTCTTATGGCTATGTCTGTACTTTGGAAAGCTTTCCAAGATAGTGATGCAAAACGTTTGTCAATTTCGAATTCTTGTGTAACTCCCATAAAAATGTATAGGTTGTACCATGTGCAAGAATGTATAAGTGGTTTCTTCTTGCTATATTGCCTGTGTGTTGTAATTTTTACTTGAAGTAAATATGCGCTCAGCATGGACCTATATCCCATGTTTTTCTCATGACCCTCAAGTTTCCTAATATTTGCGTACATATTACCTTTCTACTAAATAGGTTTTTCGTTGTATTGATCACAAAAAGCTCTTTTCTACATTCTTAGGGCTGTATGCTGAATTTTTTTAATACTAGTATATACGTTTAATCGTGTAGTATTAATATAGAGTTTGATGATATTTGGATATAAAACGCCTTCGAAATATTTACCTCAATAAATTTCGAAAACAGGTTTACAATTAAAATAGAACTAATAAATAAACTTAATGGTGTTTCAATGTATATTTTCTTCTAATTTGAAAGTGTTTCAATGATATCCTTATCCGAAAAAAATATATATTCCATGTCTATGATACAATGCATAAATATGTAATCTTTAAATAATAAACTTTAAATGTTAAGTAATGAAATACACACGAGTATATGTATAATTTGTAAAGAAAATCTATTAAACTATACATTATAATCTACATAAATGAAAACTTCTCGAAAAACGTTTTCTTTCATGATTGCTATATTTGTCTGCATTTCAAAATAATATTTATTATTTAAAAATTAAGTATTTGACAGCATTTTGTTTTTAAGGGCAGCAATGTATTAATTTTTTGAAACGGACAGAACAAGTTCATTAAAAAATATGAAATGTACTCTTATACTGTTGATTACGCTTGACTATGTAAATGTAATTTTATATTTGTTTCACAGGTTGCATAAAAATTTATACAAAAAGTTCCCATTTAAAAGCTCATCAAAGAATTCACACAGGTAAGATTTAAATATTTCAATTTAACTTTGTATGACTGTAAATTTACTATTTATTACTTTTTCATATAATTCCTGAGGGGGGGGGGGACTTGTTAGCATCTCGATTTAAAATATAATCACTACTTTTCTTCCATAAACATCTTGATATTTCTTTTAGACTTTAAAACAGGAAGTTGTAACTTTAATACAATTAGAAAATTTGAAACTAATTCAGATACAGTTTTCACATAAATAAGACAGCCATCCACAGAAAATAAAGATCGTTCAGTTATACGAAATGAAAAACACACAATTTTTATGGAGGGAAAAAATTTCGATACATACCAGAAGCATCCTTCACTTCTCTACATAATCACAACCGTCTTTAAAACGCTTGTCATATCTATTCACGACCTTCAGGGGGCCGCGGCACCCTACTGGTCAAGGTAGCGGACTCTCAGCCGGCGTGTCGTGAGTTCGAGCCTAGTACCACTGAAGACTCACCGTGCAAAGGGGACCGATGCACATTAAATATGTTGAGGCTCAAACGTCCTCCCGTTGGACGCCCCTCAGGGGCTCACCTTCTTTAGGTGAGTACGGGTGTCACAATCCCGAGGTGCCCTAGTAATCTTTTCCTTTTCCCACGGGTTTACTGTCTTTGGTAAACATGGGCTTCACGAACCCGGGTACCCTAGTGATCCTTCTTTATTTTCGACCCTCTTTCTTGTCATTCAATTCATTCTTTCTTTCTCTTCCCGTCTAGACCACAGATATTAAAACAAATGTTTGGCACAGTATAGCCGAAATCGGCTCTTGCGCCAATAAACCCCCAAATCACTCACCCTCCCGTTGGACGGGGCGTAGAATTTAAGAGAGGTTCTCAGCTCTGGTATCGTCCTCGACTATGGTTCAAAATTACGAGGTCCGTTGCCAAAAGTCCTCGCGTAGCAAGTGGTTGGTGTGTTTTCCAACTTTTCATCACTTCCGAAATGTTTACCTTTCTGAAATTCTTACTGTTTCCCCCCTCAGCTTAGTAAAAAGACGGTAATCGGTAAAAGCAAGGTCTGAAGTATCAGTGTTTTATTTGAATGTAACAAACACAATGCTTAATGCCCTGGCGGCAGAACAGTATAACATGGATATTCAATTCGTGAATAGGTACGACAATGATTATGTAAAGAAACGAGGAAGCTTTAAGGTATGTAACAAAAAAATTTCCCGTAAATTTTGTATTTTTTATTTTATACAACTAAAGGCTTTTAAGACGACAATTAAATAATTTTGGTGGAGAAATTCTTAGGAGAGTGCGTGTGTTAGTTATTAGAAATCGGTCATTATCTTAACTAGGTTTCAAAATTAGTTTTTGTTTCCTTAATTTCTAATTTAATGAGTACATGAATATCAGCATTATGAAAAGTCGAAAATAAAATACTCTTAATATGTATTATTGAAGTTACAAGTTACTTTATTCGCAGTGCAAGTTTTTTAATCTTTCTCCCAAAAATAGTAGTTTTGTTTTTATATGGATCCAATGCAACTATGCATTTTTATCTTATTTACACACTTTTATTATTTTTTTTTCTTATGACAATGATTATGAACGATATTCTTATAAAATGCATAGAACTGTGTGTTATATTGTTGTTAAAACTGATATATATATATATTAGAATAAATTAGATGCAATATATATATATATATATTGCATCTTTTTTATTCAAAAATATCTACTTAAAACTGCATTAGTCCCTGAAATTAAAAATATGAATGTCATTCAAAACAATTTCTAATTTTATCGCTACGTAAGATTAACGAATATCGAACGCAATCAAATATTGGAATAATCCTTACCTTATGAGCATCTTCCGCTGCTTTATTATTCAAACTATGAATAATTTATTTAGAAAAACATTCTATATTTTATCATATAAGGAGAGAAAAAATTAATCAGGTATATACTGATCGTAAGATTATTTTATAACATAATGGCTTTTTTTTTCGAAAAAAAAAATTATTTATTTATTTTTTTAAAAAAAAAGGTTGTGAATACTTTTTATAAAATCTTTTATCTGTGTGCTTAATAAAATTCAACATTAGTCGAACTCCCTTTTGTATTAAGTTCTAGTATATGTTCTTGACTAAATATCGTATGAAAGTATTAATATATTTATTATAGGTTTGATTTTTCTTTTTCTTATTTTAACTATGACAAAAAAAATAATGCATGTATTTATTTAAGATGTGTTAAAAGGTACCAAAAGACAGGACTTTGTTCGATAAAGGTGAAAAAGCCAATCAAAAACAAATATAAGAAATTTTTCCAAACGGACATAAAAATGAAATTAGCATTTGATCATTTCTAAGTAATCATGTTACTGCAAGAAAGCATGAATGATGCTGGAATACGATTCAATGAGCAAATCAGCACGACTGCCTGCTCTTAACATATCCTTATCCGGTAAAGAAATTCTCTTTCTGAAGTAAACGATTATCGGTATCTTGAAAAACCAGTGATCGTACAAAATTCATGGTCAGCAATGAACCGAAAAGGAAGTTGAATAGAAGGAATTTTACTTTTCACCAACACATGTTTGTGACTATCGTTGACCTTTGTCCCTAGTTTACTCCGGACAGCAGCAAACCTCATGAATGAGCCTGACACGTGGGTAAACATTACTGGTCAGCTAAAAAGAATTTCTAAGAGTCGCCGCTGCCCAGGTATTTTGCTACTGTCTAACTGACCTCATACTGCGTGATTGTATGCCCATAGTAACCAGTCCCAGCCCATAGTAACCATTTGGATCCCTGAACTTCCTCTTCATTCATGTTGAGGCATAGCTGGTGTTAAATGGGTAACCATTTACAACTGCAGTATCCTTGAGGGGTGACCTTGAATTGGTGGTGTACAAATTTCGTTTTATATCTCTATTGCGTATCATTCTTTTGAAATTTATTTCATTTTTTCGAAGGTTTCTTTCACTTATTTCGGATACCATTTCGCTGTTGTTTTATTAAATCCCCCAATCTACGTAAACAAAGAATTTTACCATTACATTGCAAATGTTTGTTTTAATTTTTTTTTATCCACAAAAATTGTATTAGGGGAGTTTGATGAAAAAATTTATATTCTGCTTGAGCGTAACAGAAAGTGTAAGTTAGTTATTATTTAGAAAAGCTCTAGAGTATCTGACCACTTTTTTTACTATTTAGATCTAGAGCTAACAAACTGAGTACCATTTTGCTCATCTCTGCATCTTCTCGCGTTGTAAATAATACACTCTCTTAAAAAAATTTCCATTATATGCAATTTTTCTTTTAACATATAAGTATATATTTTAGGTATCATTTAGTATTATAGTATAAGATGAGTTATGGAACACATTTTATACCATAATAAATTGGTTGATTTGCACACAAATTAAAAAGATAGTGTTATAAAATATACAAGGCTCTTAGACAGTGAAGTCACAATATATTAATTTTCGAATTTTTTTTATTAGGAAAATTTTTTTTATTTCGTGTTATATAAGGACGTATTTTTAACGTATTTAACCGATTTTTTACGAAAATAGGTTTAAAAAAAATTAAATAAAAGGACAATATACCGGCAATTTTACCTTTATATTCAAGCAATATAAGCGCATTTATTAGCCTCTGTAATGCTTTCTTTTTTCTTTAAAATAAAATTTAAAGGAGTTAGATCATTTATATATATATATATATATATAAACATAAGTGATGAACCGTAAATGTAAGTATTATATTGTAATAAACCCTTTAATATTTTTTCACTCTTGCCTTCAAATGGGGAATTTAAAATGGGAGAAACTTTCATGATGCTTAATACAAACTCTTCAAAAAAATTTCATCTCATCTAAGGAACAAAGTATCGTAGACAACACGTTGTTTCGGTTTAATGATTGCTTCACTGTATTATGACAGAAATGCTATACAAAACAAAAATATATAAAGCATAAATTATTGAATGGTAATTTTTTTATAAATCGATGAAATATTTTTAAAAGCCGGTGAGAATAATTTTCATATAGGAAAGGAATAAAAGGATTTTAAAATATGAATTCTCAAATAAAACACAAAATTAAGTTTAAATTTCTATTAAAATCACAAGCATTTATACCGAACTCAAATTGTTTTGTCCATGAAATGTAGGGATCATTATCAAAGTAATGCGGGAGCAAAAACAAAAACCGCACACACGTGGTCTGAGGAGGAAAATAGGATTAATATCACAAGTGTGCACGTCCCAACTGGATTCATTAAAATGCATGTGAAATTCAAAGGAAATGGCTATCAGTTTCAAATCAAGTTTAATTGGAGAATAATTACATTTCCAAAAGCTTAAATCGCACTTTGTTTCAATTTGTTTTAATCAATCAATTTATAACATGAAAGAGATTTTAAAAAAATTTCTGAATTAAATACATTTTTTTGCGCAGTCGTGTTTTTGTCATTTTTTGAATAAATTTTTTCAAAATATGCCCTTATCATTTTAATCGAAAAAATCGATATTTATAATTGCTTAATGAGTTTTTCCCATGAGGAAAAACTATTCAATACGAAAAACTCGATCAGAAATTGGTATTTGTTCACTACTGTGAATTAGCTAAGTTACGCTGCTAAAGAAATGATTGATTATTTATTAACGTCGAGCTTGGAAATAATATTAAAGATATTGGCAACAGAGACTTCGCCAATTTGAGCCAAAGTCAAGTGACGAAGACTATACCTGATCTGGTGCCTCACCCTTGTGCACCACGCCAACGTGAAGGCAATGAGTCTCAACAGACGACATAATATGAGGTGGCTGAGTGGTCATGGTCACAAACTCGTTGCTTTTGTTAAGTCGTGGGTTCGAGAGAGTCCTGGTGTCATTAAATTCCTTTATGTAGAAAGGATGATACACGTTAAATACATTGATACTCTAGGATATATTAAAACTTTAAGAGGACCTGGGCCCCTACACAAATGTAGGCCCCACCTATGAGCATTAAAAGTAGATGGAACATAGCATAAGTTATCAAATACTCGTACAAACAACAACCGGAAACTAATAAATATGCACGATTTGCATTCGCACGAACCTGCAGCCTTTTAACTGAATGAGAAATGATGGTGCATGGTGGTAGACCTATATAGGCATAACGGAGAATATTAAGGACCCTGCAAAATCAGATTTGGTAGGTTTTGGGCCCCAAATTGGATCTTACAAAGAATTGCAAAACCATAACATCAGACCTTGGGCCACCTAGAATCCTGCCCCCCCCCCACGATGTAGGGGTGTAAAATTTAAGAGTATTGGGGACTCTTAAATTTTACAGTTTTTTGTTTACACATGTTGGGGCCCGTATCATTGATACGATGGTTACTACGCCGCTGTCCTAGGCCCCTACGCAAATGTAGGCCTCACATATGACCCAATTAGACAGTACATAGCATACGTTGTAAAATATGCGTACAAATAAAAACCCGATATAAATAAATGTGCATGATTTACAATCGTATAAACCGGCTCGACCGACTGCCACCTTTTGACTGAAGGAGTATTGAAGGTGCATGGTGGTAGACCTAGGCCTGCCTATGGGCGACGATTATCAGAAGTAGCCACACACACACACACACACAGCTGACATATCGTCCGAAATTCCCAGTTTTTCGGAGAATATGGCCGGAAATAAGATTCGACCGAAGAAATTATTCGAAGCATGATCTTATTAAGGCTGAGTCAAGAACGAGACGAGGCCCCCGTTGAGACTGAGGCCCTGGACCCGGGCCTAGTTGTCCCATGCCTTAAGACGTCCCTGTTGGTACTCAAAAAAAATTTAGTTTTGATATGGAAAGTCCACCATTCTCGTACCATACCACAATACGCCGCCAAACATATTCTTTTGATTTTATCAATTGTCGAGAACAAGAAATAGTAAAAAAATAAATAATTAAATAAATAATTAGCATTAATTAACGAAATAAATTATTAATAACAAATAATTATATTTTATGTAATATATACATAGGATTATAATTAATCGAAAAAACATCTAGGCCTATGGGGGAGGGGTCTAGACTCGTGGACAACCCCTTTGTGTGTGTCCCAGCCGAAACCTACTTTTGTGAGTATTTGTAACGCACATTTTAACCATCCTTTCAGTCCCATCCATGCAGCAGATCAAATTGTGCCATCGATTTAGAAACCAAAACAGACATTTCATCCCGGACTAAGAATCATTTCCCAGGTGCCTAGACACCTTTTGGAAAAGGTTCCCTTTGAGGTATGAAAGCGGAAGAAAGAAATGGAGCACAATGTCAAAAAAGGCAACCCTTTCACATTTAGCTATTAGTCGAAGTACCTATTGTTACCCAAAGGGGCGTAGAGCATGTATCTGGGGGCCTTTCGTTCGCATTCTTTTCAAGGGCTACCCACCTTCAAGGACAATCTTACATCATCATGGGATCGTCCATCATGGCCACAATGGGAGAGCCAAGCGGTTCCCCTTTTAGTGTCATTGAGATCCTCCCCTTAGACTTTCTACCTTCCGTTTTCTTTCAGGTAAAAGTGCATTATTAGTCCCGTCCAGTCTATTTATCCTTCTCTTTTAATATGCGTGACAGCGCCAAACAATGTCTGTAGAGATAATAGATGGTAAAAATTATATTGAGGGTAAGTATGCGTAAAACGGTGGCTGTAATGTTTCCGCACTGTGTTTTCCCCCCTTGTACTGTTATAGTTAGTTATGCATAGTTTTTTTATTCTCACTTTTTCTTGCCTCGAAAAATTTTTAAGTTTAAATTGAATTTTTTAAAACCAAATAAGGTACTTACCTACTTTGTGTGTAACTTTTTTTTTTCAATTTCTACTATTAGCTCACACTCCCTCTATATATATTTATTTATATATCTTGTTCAAATTTTCTTTCGTTAATAAAATACTTTTTATTCATCCACTCAAGTTTAAATACCTTTTTTAAAACTTATAGGGGAATTCACTTGATGTTAATACAGTTTTTAAAATATTAATTCATTAATTAAAATTATAGTTTAAGAAATATATTTCAGTCGATATTATTCCTTCAGATGGCAGCACAATTGTATAAAACAGCTTTTGTCAAATTTATGATGGAGATTTATCTCATCCTGAATAATCATAAGCAAGTTAGACGTCAGCATTCTTTTTACACTGGTTTTTAGATATATTCAGACCTATATTTTTCAACTTTTAATAAAAAATGTAATTAAAAATTTAATATGGTTAAAAAGTTTTTAATGTTAATTTAAAAGGTGTTTGGCCATTTAATATTATGATTCTGTGTCATATGTATATACATATTTATATTAATTGTAACTATTCAATAAAAATAACTAAAATAAAATTTTTCTTTGTTAACCTAAATAGGAACAGATTTTTTTTAAAAAAAAATCTTTTTACATTACTTGTTTCTCAGACAGGTGATTTGATCACGATTTTACTCGCCTTCTTTTTTTTTTTATAGTTAAAAAATTCAGTTTAAAAAATTGACAGCAATATTTTATCCTAACAATCAAAGTCAAGACATCAAAAAATGATATCTTTATCTACAAAATAATAATAATGTTTGGTCAAAAGTATGCAGTCCCAGTTTACATTTGTGTCAAGTATTGTGACGATTACTTTCGGATACTTTTGAATTTATTGTAGCTTCCTATTTGAAACATTTACGACAAATCTCGCATTCTTATTCAATCATTTACAAATCTGCATATGGTTTGCTACTGAAAGTTGGAATTTTTCTTCATATTGGTCATAATGTCAAATTAATATGCGTTATTTCGCAAGTGATGTTGACCAATAGCTGAACACGATAGCTGAGTAATTATAATCGTGAACTCGTGACAGGCGTTGTTGAGTTGTGGGTTCCAGTCATGACATCATCGAAGAGCCGACATGTAGAGGGATTGATGCTGTCGAAGCTCAAAGCCTTCACGTTGGCGTAGTTGTAGAAGTTTGGAGGGTCGGGTGCTTGCTCAAGTGTGATCCTTCTCACTTGACCACGTTTCAAAATGATGAGGTTCACCGCCGACAGCCCTAATATACAAAGTGCTCTGTTTATAAGAACTTGCAATGAAAATTACATAAAATATTATGCAACAACAAGTCATTTTCTGCTACTACCTTAACTATTAAACGAACACGACTTCATCATTAAACAGAAAATGCCCTTTTTTACAAATTTGTATTTTTAATGTCTTTTTATTTTTATTTTTAAATTTTTTTTTTCCTTTTTACTCTTTGTGATGAAAGTTATTTGAATGTTTAAAAAATTTTCAAATTTAAATGTATCTAATATGTGCTTGTGAATTTTCGTTTGGGTAACCTGTATTTTCACTAAAAAGCTTTCCCACTAATTAAACCTTCAGGGCTTTCCCACTAAAAATGACCAGAAAATCACGTCTTTACGTCAGTATTAATCGCTTAAAATTTCTTTAAGTAACACTTCCGCTTC
Organism: Trichonephila clavata; assembly: GCA_019973975.1. Lineage (NCBI taxonomy): Eukaryota > Metazoa > Arthropoda > Arachnida > Araneae > Nephilidae > Trichonephila > Trichonephila clavata. The sequence continues at coordinate 128,101 of BMAO01036130.1, forward strand.
CGTCTTAAATATCTTACGCGGAATTTCTTCAGAACAACAATCGAAGCTTAGGAGGAAGATGATCTTTTAAAGCTCTTTCTTTAATATTAAGGAACAGGCAATTTTTCCAGACGGAGAAATGCCTCCATATGAACAAAAACTCGTGAGGATAAAACACAAATATTTGTTTATCAAACTTTTGTCTGGAAGTTTATCAACATTCAACATTTTATTTGTACATGCAATAATTTATTTTAAGAGATATAGTTAGGTGAGATATAGTTAATTTATTTTATAGATATCAATTAGGGTGGTCCGTTATAGTACGGAAAATTTGTTTCCTTTCTCAAATTACTTAGGTAATCTGCACATTTTACCTACTAGACATTCTTTAATCTGCACATTACCTTCTAGGCACTCTTTAATCTGCACATTACCTACTAGGCACTCTATAAGATGCACATTACCTACTAGGCACTCTTTAATATGCACATTTTACCTACTAGGTACTCGTTGAAGTAAAAATAAGATCTTTGTTGGAACAACAGAGCGTTTCTGTACCCTTAAATTAAATGTTTTTTATATCTAAAGATTCAAGTGATACAATAAAACAATTAGTTGATAGTCAATCGTCAATCAATTAAAAAATTATGATACAAAGACTCGAGTGGTTTAAAATATTATTACAGCTAAGGAGAGGAGTTTGTGAGGTGTATGATAAAATTATCCTTACTGATTAGTGCGATCTTAAGATTGGTGACACTTTGAATTGCATAACAATTGGTTTTTAGTGGTACATTCAGATTTGTCACATTTTTTGAAACCCTATCCGGTATCAAGGGATTGTTTTACTGTCTCTGCCACTCTGTCTCTAAATGTTTAGAATAAATTATTCTGGAATGAAAGTCAACGTTTTCAATCATAGTTCCTAACAGTAAGGAAATGAAAAAAAAATCGCTAATGTGCAGATACATGGTTAAGATGCGGAAAACTCTTGATTCCGCATTTTAACAGAACAAATCAGTTAATCTGCACATTACCGAATTTCGAGCTTTAACGGTAACAAAACATGCACGTCGTGTTTCGCGCTGTCCCCATTATAGTGCGGTTAGTAAGTTAATTAATAAATCACAATTACTGATTGGCCCATTATAATGTAGTTTGAAAAGGGTTCGCTCTAAAACATGCTTGTCTAAAGTGCGGCCCAAAAGCATTTAAAATTCGGCACAAGCGCATATTATAAAAATATTTCAATTTAAACATTTTATTAAAAGAAAAATAAATGTATGCACAAAATATGCAAAACGTGCTGCATTAATTTTCGATTTAGTTGAAGAGTTCGAAAGAAAATTTCAAGATTTTCGAAAAAACGAAGAGCATTTCAATATATTTTCTACCCTGTTTTCTTTAGAAATAAATAAATTACCTTCAAATCTTCAAATGGAATGCATTGAGCGGCAAAGTGACATTCAATTGAAAGAAAATTTTGTTAATGTTTCTATACTGGAGAGTTTTATAAAGATTACTTACACTGCGATACATATCCTCATTTTCACACTCATGCCTTATCAATGTCTTCAGCTTTTGGCAGTACTTATATTTATGAACAGTTATTTTTCAAGAATGAAGCATACAAAAAACAAAAACAGGACAAAGATTACTGACTAACTCCCTGAAAATGCATTAAGAATTGCATTTTAGTCTATTGAACCCGATATCGATTTGCTTGTGTTCAACACACACGCAAATTCATTCATCTCACTAACTTGATTTTTTCCCATCTTTATGAAATCCAAACTAAATGAAACGAAACTTTTACAAATTTAAAATAAATGTGTACCTATTAATGTCTAATTCAAATTTTAAAAAATATAATAAAAATAAGTCAATTTATTTTAATAAAACTACATAGAGTTAATTTTTATTTCGATTTGTTAAAAAAAATATTGTATGTGTTGCCCAGAAAAAAGATTATTTTTCCAATGCGGCCCACAAGCGGTCATAGCTTAGACACCCATGCTCTAAAATAAAATTGCCCAAATAAAGGGAGGACAGTCTTTTTATAGGTTCCTCGAAAAGTGTTCTCCTTTACGGTATCTTAAATTTTGAAAGATTTTGTCCTTCAATAGAAATGAAGATTTGAAGAAAAATTCGTTTTTTTTTTAATAATAAAAAGAAAATTGTCAAACTTAGAAGAATCAAATCCAGGTGTAACGGAAAAGTTTTCCAAACAAAGCCAAGATTGTTTCCAATATGCCGAAGAATGGTCTGAAACAAATATTACAGGAAATTACTGTTTTCAATGTTGTTTTTTGACTTCATTGCAAGTAAAGTGGCCAGATGTAAAAAACAGAGTTGAGTTTTTACCGAAAGAAATGCCTGGTATTAAAATCGATGACTATTGTATGTTTGAAGAAATTAGACTGAATGCATATATTTAAATTCTGATAAATAAGAATAATGAGAAAATCAACATGTTGAAATTGATAATAGATGGGTGGAAACACTTAATCATTTCAAAAATGAACACATTCCGTATGAAAATTTAGTTATTCTTGTTAAATTTACGTTGTGCTACCCTGGAATTAATGTGGTTGAAAAAGTTTTTTCAATTGGCAATTATTTTGGGGCAAGTGTGAAATCAAGATTGAATGTTGATAGTTTCGCTGCAATACTTACCGTAAAATTCAATATAGGAAGGATATTTCTTGCTCCGAAATTTTCGATGTATTAGAAAATGATACGTTGTCACAAAAAAACTGAGTATTTTTCTATTGAATGATTTAAGGAAATAATTAAATGGGATGTAAAGGTAATTATATTGTGTGTGTGTGTTTTTTTTTTTGAGTGAGTCAAATGTTTTATATATTTACGTTGTAATTTTTTCTTAAATTTTTCGTCCTCCTTTTCATTTTAATAGAACTGGTCACCTTAAAAACACGCCCCCTTATATAATTTTCGGTCTTATTTTTCAATTCCTACTCTTTCCCCATATATGTATATTTATTTATATATCTGCTCAAAATTTCAATCGTTAATAAAGTATTTTCTATTCATCCATTCAAGTCCAAATACACTTTTTTCTGTCATTTGTATTTACATATTTATATTAATTGTAACTATTTAATAAAAAGTAACTAAAATGAAAAATTTTCTTTGTTGACCTAAGTAGGAATTGACAAATTTTTTTTATATCACTTGTTTGTGTTAAAAGTGCGCGTTATACGTCTGAATATACGGTAAAGAATCTAATTGCAATTGTCTTATCTGAGAGGAAACATTGATTCTCACAAGGAAATAACTGTCAAGGAAAAACTATGCGTTTTGAATTTTTTACTGTAAAACCTTACAATTGTACACAAAATTTTCTTCAAAAAGTAAATACCATTTTTTCATGAATAATATTAATCGCTTTAACATCTCTGCTCCCGCCTCAAAACATCCCAAACGGATTTTCCCCAAAAGGTTCCGTTTCCACCATCTTTGTTTTGACTCTTCTCCGCGGCGCAGACACAAAAACCGGAAGTGCTTCTCTATTTGAAAAATCGTTTGGGGTTAAAGATTTACGGTTTTCCCCGCAAACCGCACCCAGAAGGAGATGATCTCTCTAGACGCGTGCCATCGTTGCCGAGGGAACACCGAAGTCGTCTTTTCTTCCCAGATGCGAAAATAAAACTAGAAGAATGGAATATGGGAGGGTTTGCTATCTATCAATTTTTACCCTAAAGTCTAGGCAAAAATTTTCCACGTTCTAAAAGTGTAACGCTTCCGGTCTTTTTTTCTACCCTGGCTTAGAACCTTTTTTGTTCGTAATTTACCGCCGATATGCAAATTAAGGAATACAGAACCGAAGTAACAACTATTTTATTGAATGAAGGAGACCAATTTATCTCCATCAATTTCTAATAGAAGGGGCTTTTAGATTTGTCTTGGAGTCTCTTCTATTTTAAATTTCCTGTTTCCTTTTCCAGACGTAAAGGGACATCTAAAGGTTGTCCTATATCGGAAATTTTCTGCTATGTTGAAAGAGAGAAAAAAATAAACAAATAAAAATGGAATTATTGTGAAAAATAAGAATGTGATTACAATAGAATGCTAATTTGACTTTTTTTATAACATATATTGAGAAAGTTATCATAAACTTAAATGAAAAGAAATAGTAGATGTCGGTTTTAAAAAAAATTAAAAGCATCGTCTAAGTCTCTATAACTATTAATGTAATAAATTTTTGTCAAATTTTCTTTATAGTCTTTTTATTCTAACATGAATACGATAACTTATTTACTGTTATTTCATTTTTAAATAATTACCTTTTAGTCTTGTGATGATATGTATTAATTATTTGTTGTAATCTATTGAATCCTATTTTATTTTAGGGCAAATCGATGCTTTTTTTTTACGAATTGTTTTCAAAAGCCATTCCTGCTTTCTTATTTTAGTTATAGTTAAAAATTGTTAAAATATATTTGCTCTTTTTTTTTATTAGAAATCTTCTTAAATTTTATACCCTTTCAGTGCTTTGAAGTTCCAATTTTTGTTAATTACTTTTCTTCCTGACAAAATTAACTCTTAACGTTTTTACACACATAAGCAAAAGATTTCAAGGACTGTGTTTTTTAAAATCATTTCTCAATGTTGTGCATTTGTCTTATTATTGAGCATTTCAAAACAAATACTGAAAAACTCCCTTTGAAAAACTTGATTAACTTTTCCAAATCATTTGCATAAATGGTGTAATGGCTCCTTTAAAACTGACTTCACTTTATGTTTAAAAAATAGGACCCGAAATTGGAATATTTTTTCACATATAAAAGTACTGAATATTATATTTTGTTTTTGCTATCGTATTAAGAGCTGCGTGTCTTAGTACAATATATCATTTTATTATGTCATTTTCATCTAAATTTATCCATTTTTTGTGGAATAAAATGTGTTTCGCATTTGTATCCTATACCTTAATGCTGAATAAGCTATCCCTTTACATATTTAAAAAAACATTAATTATTTATGGAATATTTTGAAATTTTAAAATTGCCATATTATGAACAAGTGCATAAATTTGTTGCAAATTTTCATGAAAATTTAAACACTTTTTTGTTTGAAAATGTGTTCCACGTTTAGTTCCGGCTCTCATACATTTGGCGAAGATTGCTTTTAAATAAATTTAATGAATAAAACTATCGTGTCTATTTCCATAAACAATTCTTTCTTTTCTTGGATGCTTCAAAAGCATCTTGACGGAAAATCGACAAGAATACTTATATTTTCTCATCGTCAGGGTTTTTTCTGCTCATTATGGATGGCGTTTTTCCACGAACTGTCGAAGGATATGGTGTGGAGAGGTTTCGAGGTCGGCATTGAGTATGCAAACATTCGAATACTTAAATCACCAAATGAGTTATTCCAAAGGCCTTTAATAAGGATCGCTAGTAACTTAATGATGTTTTGTTAGCGTTATGTTCATCAGGACCACACCCGAAATTGGACTCCCTAGCTTGAAATGTTTGTTCGATTTTTTTGCAAACCTTATAGTTAATACTCGGAATTAGTTCTTTTTCTTCTGTTCTTAAAAGGAACACGTTAAAGGGCGTACTGTTTTCCCTCTTGTATATAACTGGATCGTTTGAAACCACTCACCCCAGAGAAACATGGTGGCGATTATGAAAGCATATCGCATGTCTGTGCCGTCGTATGGAGACTAGCTTCTGTTTTGACAGTGACAGATAAGTAACGGGAAATTTAACAGTGTAGCAAATCATGAATTCAGGGTTGGAATGTCGTTTTTATACATTGTCCTAAAAGTATTATGAAAGACAATATATAAATGTGAAAATTAATAAATGCCTTTCAATGTTGCATCTAATTTAATTGCATGTAAGTTGCAGAGAGAAGATGCAGATTTGCTAAAAATTATCGGAAGTTTTTTGTATTGTTAACTGAAAGTATTCCATGAACACATTAATTCAAACTTGATTCTCTGTAGCTCATATCATCTTCTGCCAAGAAAGGAAGAAAAATGTTTTAAAATAAAAACAGAAATCTTAATATTTTCCCCTTACTTTTCAGATTAACTTACTTTTCGTTGCAAGCTTATAGTCTTACGTCCAAGTATAATCCTAATCTTATCTGAGACACCATTAAAAATGAAAGGGTTTTTTTACCTTAATTTTTATTTTAAACTATTTTATTGAATTTTTATTTGTAACTGTTTTATTGATGAACAATTAAGTGTAGTGGACATGCAACTAATTATGCGAGGATTCTTATTAATCTATCATATCTCATGTTTTTATACAGAATCCATTTTTACAAGTAATTCTAAATCGTTTTTAAAAGAAAACAAAGAATTCTATATTAAATAAAACGATAAAACAATTCACCAGACGTGTGGCTGAGAGAAAAAAACTAGGAGGAGTCTAAGATAAAAACGAGCAAGTGAAATGTGACACCTCAATCCGTTCAGTTGCTTTCAGATTCCTGATGAATGTTCTATTTATATTTATTTATTTCGGTTTTTTTTTCTTCCTGCTTCTCCAAAACATTGACCATATGTCTTTTGTTTTTCTACTCCCTCTGGAGTAATGAGAAACGTCACAATAGCCAGCTTGCATCAGACGGTCACGTAGATCAGCCATTTTTTTTCATCGTAATTCAAGGTTGCTACTTTTTCTTAATGAAAATCTGTTAAAATGCGAGTCGCATTAGTGTTCAAGTGCTGTACGCTCGTTTACACAGAACTGGGAATTGGAGTGTCGTTGCATTTTTTGGACGACGCTTTTTTTTTTGTTTCTGCAAGCAATCGAAATAATACTGACGCAAATGGAGTCCATCTTGACAGAGGGGAGGGGGAGACATCAGTCGGAACAGGCAATTCAAATAGAAAATGACGTTTTTTCCAGAATACAAACGAGAATTTTCAGGAATAGAATTTCATGACTTCAACAAGCCCGTAAGTAAGCACATACACAAAAAAAATCAACCTATGTATAAGTATTTGTAATTATATTTTTACTCACTCTGAACACAAATAAAATTATTAGTAAGTTGTATTTAAAGAACAGAAAATAATTTAATAAATGTTTTAGTATATGAATTCAGGGGCGTAACTGATAATATTAGGCCCCCCCCCCTGCAAGGTCAAGTTTTGAGCCCCAGCCCGTACTTGTTGTCAGCACGGATTTGGGCCCAATAGAATCGGCGTAACGTACACCCCCGCGATGGGGGGTGTACATTACGCCGCTGTATGAATTTCCAAAAATGTCGCCTTTTTACTTCCAAATTTGCACCTTAGATTACTCTTAAAAATGCACCTTTCCGTACATAATCTACATATTCAATTAAGTATTTTGCGCATAATTATCTCACGAACCTTTAAACATCAATCAACCGATCAAGGTATATACTTCTCTTGATTGAATAAACACATGCAGTGAAAACAGTTACGCATCCAGGAATTTTTCAGGGGGGTCTTGGGTCGGACGTCCACCATTCTCGTATCATGCTTCAATACGCCGCCCAACATATTCTTTTGATTTTGTCCATTTTCCGGAACTAAAAAACAGTAAGAAATTAGTTATTGAATAAATAATTAGCACAGCATTAATTAATAAAATTAATTATTAATAACAATTACTTAATTAAATGTTACGTACTATATTTATAAGATTATAATGAATCGAAAAAAAGTCAATGGCTCTTTTTGTAATTTCGTTCAACATGAAATTCTTTTAACACGAAAAAATATTTATCCTCTCAGTTTCGTGTTAAACGAGCAGTGGAGCACACAAGGGGTGGGGTGGGGTGTCCCGACCCGGGGACCTTTTGATTAACACGAAACTGAGGGGACTGAAATATTTTTTCGTGTTAAAGTATATTGCAAAAAACTCAATATTCCCCAAAATAAAGTTTATTACAGTACATTTTATTTACATAGATATGTATATTTTCATGTATTTAAAAGAAATCAATGAAACAAAATCACTCACAAGAACGTATTGAAATCTAATACAAAATTTAGCAAATGCTAGCATTTTGAGATCTCACTCGCTTGAACCAAACAAGTAAAGACTTCTCTAAGTGATGCTTAGCCTATCTCATTCGCTTTCGCTCTGACTCAAACTTACTACGTTAAAACATTTCCGTAATTTGCTCTATTTTTTTTATTGTTGATTAGGTAGAGTTTACCTTACCAAAGTCTTTATAGATTTCTGTTTCCGTCTTTTGTTTTTGATCAACAGCCTTAAGAAGCTCCATCTTCGTTTTAAGCGAGACAGAAGTTTGCTTTCCGCCTGAGATCTTTGCCGTTGTACTCGTTAAAAAATTCTTCTAAAAAAGGAAGATGGGTGGATGCAAACCAAACTCACTGATTTTTACTCACACTGCTGGCACACGTCACCGAATTCCAAATGAGAGATGTTTTTGAGTGGCGTGTGTTGGGGGGGGGAGGGTGAAAGTAGCTTAAATAAACAAAATTGTCTCTTGTCACAGGATATTTCAAATCCAAGTTAGCCTCATTTCTATGTAACATGTGAAACCACCTGTCTTTCATTTCACGTCCCGAGATTGACTGGTGTTTTCCGCTTGTTGTTCATTCTATCAGGGATATTGTATTATTTCATGTTAACCAATATTTCGTCTTACGCGGTTTCGTGTTAAGCGAATTTCATTGTATGTAGATGTAAAACGGGTTTTATCGTAAAATTTGTTGTGTGGAATCTGAATTTATTTAGGTATTTATTACTTCTTAAATCAGCATGTTTGTTATTTTTGCGTGTTAATACACCTGAAAAATATCTGTTACTCTTTCTCTAATACGTATTTAGTTGTTTTACTTTTTTAATATGCTTAAATTACCAGAACCCATATGCTTTTAAATCACATCGTTGTGATAAATTCAAGGAAAACAATGGTTCTGTGAAAATATCTGGGCTTTGATAATTATACCACATGAAAGAGAATCTGCGTTAATTGAATGACTACTGTATTGCAACCCTTTTTGCTCAATTAAAAGCTTCTTTTTTTTCTTAAATTTTAGGTGAAAAACCATATCACTGTTCTTGGGAAAAATGCGATTGGAGATTCGCTCGTTCTGATGAGTTGACCCGTCATTATCGAAAACACACAGGAGCCAAGCCCTTCAAGTGCAAAGTTTGCGACAGATCCTTCGCAAGGTCGGACCACTTGGCCTTACACATGAAGAGACACCTACCCAAGACCAAGTGAAACAAGTTCAGACAACGTCTCAATAATATACTATTGGGGATTATAAAATGAAGAACAATCGCGCGCGCGAAAAAATTTGTTTGTGTGAGAAATTATTTACCCTCTGGGGTATTGAGTTTTTAGTACCTTTTAGTGGCTTTCTGCACTATCCATGCAGACTTTTCATATTTTGGTACTGGTTATGGATTGGATAAACATTATAAAAAACTGGACTTTAAAAGATTTATCAGATGAATTTGTCGGAACTAAGCCAACGAAATCGAACTCTTGGAGCCATGATAATTTTAAGTAATTACTGTAATTATTTAAAACATGAATGTTTTTTTTGGCATTATTATTGATTCTTTTTGATTATTTATGGGATACTATTGTATATATTTTCTTTTAAGGCTGTATTGTGCTAAGTTATTCTAACATTTCAAAAGGTTTTTTGTTAAGAATGTTTGCATGATCAATCATTTTGTTCTTCGGTTATAACGTAATTCTTTAAATTTGCATATGTAAGAAGAAAAACACTTGAAATTGGATATTTTAAAAAACAACTTTGTTTCACCTTTCTTTGATATTTAATAATGGTTCAGTTATATACAGTCTGTGGGAAAGGGGATAAGTTTTAAAACAAATATTTGAAATTATTTTTAAAAAACAGAGCTTAATGCATTTATGTAATCAGGTTTTGTGTGTGTGCCTGGTTCTTGAATCTATCTTGTACAAAATGATTGGAAATCTTTTGTTTCAAAGAACTACGATATCGAATTCATTTCATTCGAATTTTTTAAAGAAATATTCTTATATTTTTATTGTGTTTTTACTTTCCTAATTATATATTTCCCCTTAATATCGATTAAACAAAAATAAATGCTTTAAAAAATGAATCTATATAAATTCATTGTAAAGCTAACTGGAAGCGTGAATAAATATGAACAGAAATCTTTAAATTTTTTTCAAAGTAGTAAAACGATTTGAGTTATATTGGAAAACACTCGTACAATCAGTGGCGTAATGTGCAACCTCGCATCGTGGGGTGGCCTGGGACTCTAGGGGGCCCAAAGCGTGACTGATGCAAGTACGTATTAGGGCTTAGGGCACAAACCCTGATTTTGAAGGGGTCCTAAGTATTCTTCGTTAAGCCTCTGCGTACAATCATAGTACGAATTACGTAACACTAAGTGAAAGAAACGAAAGTCAATTTGCGATCTGGTGGTTCAATATACTTCAAATAAACAGGGCGCAACGTTTTTGGGAAGAAAAAAAATTTATGAACAGTAAAATCCATAAATTTTTAAAAATATAAGTGGAAGACTTATAGTTGATATTATGGCTAACATAATGAAAGGACTTCATTTCTTGATATGAATCAATGGAAAGAAATTTGTTTTAAAATTTCTCGAAAGTGTTTAAAATCCTGAAGATTACGAAGACAACAGGAAAAAATAGACTGTTATATGCGTTGAGTATTTTAAGATATTTTCCAAGGGAAGGAACATTAAATACGGAAAATAGGTACGGGCCAGAACAAACCATATAACTTGTATTAGAATAATCAATTGATAAAGAACTCTCACTGCCGGGCAATTCTCCATCAAAAACAGCAAATTTTATAAGATATTTTAGACTTTGACTCGCAAAATAATTCTTAAGGCTTCTTCTGCAAGGCGTATACAATCTTTTATGAGAGGGGGTATGTTTTAAAAAACACATGTAAACGAAAACAGTGAAGCATAATCGTTAAGCTAAAAATTAAAAATCTATGGCAGGGAAGGTTGAATCTCCAATCTTGTTTAAGCTACTGAAGTCTTAAATATCAAAATAGCTAAAATTGTTTCAATGATTTTCATGTAACATTTTTCTTTTAATGTAAATATTCATTTTGAATTTCAAAATGGGTAATTTTTTTACTTCTACTTCTGAGCTCCATTATACTTAAAATACTATATTGACATACTCAATTCACTCTATTTTACTTTCCTTTCACCATTACATATTTAAAGAAATTTGTTCGTCTGATTCTACGGCTGAGCTTAACTTTATTTACTTAGCGATTGTATTGTGCCAAGTTTACTATTAAATTGCAATAATTCATTTTATTTACTGTGGAATGCTGTATGCAGGCCATAATTAGTGCCATAAATATAAAGTTTTTTTTTTCATTTATAAATCCTATAAGCTTTTTCCTGCTCAATGTTGTGAAGATGTTTGCAGAATTAATCCGAATTTCCAATATTTGTTAATTTCTAAGATATCCCTGTATTTTAATGAGACTCGTGTCATAATTTTACTGTGTGAGGGTAGCATGTATATATTATACTTTATAATTCGCTTATTCCGTGTATTAAATCATACGAATGATTCAGGTAAGCTGTTATATGTGTGAATACTTCTGGTCTAGAAAGTCTCAACAATACATTAACTGTTATAAAGCAAATCCTTAATTTCATAAAAATTTTATGAATTATCTAATAAGTATTAAGTTTAATGTAATGTTTATGATTATTTATAACTTAAATACGTTCACAAAAAAACGATATATGATCTTTTCTTACTTTTTTGTAAATAATGTTTTTATATTTCATTTATCTCCTCTAAAATTTAATGGCAAAAGTATATTTTGTAATTACTGATATGCTAAATATTGTGCGCTTGTGGAATGTATATTTTTATAATGTATTTTTCTGCTTCGGGTAAGAAAATGTTTGTTAAATAGCTGCACAAATGCACAATCTGTATATTTAATACATTTGTATTTTTATAAATATATTGAGATTTCTTTGAATAGCACATTTTTATGTCAAATTGATAGTTTGTTCACCAAGATTGTAATGTATTTGCAGCTATAATTTAGTTTTATGAATTATTTTACTTCTTTAATATGTTTCATTTGTAAGATGAATTTGAAAGCATGATCTCTCTTAGTCGAATTATAATGTGATAAATTGAATTTGATTAATCAACGGATTTCGTGTTTGTCTGATCGTCTATGTTACGTGAATCTAAGCCATAATTGTAAGCAAAATAACAAATATAATCAATATTACTCTACTTATATCTTTAATATAAAGTATATAGCGAAGTTAAGTCTCGCTCAACTGGTTTCGTAAGAAAATTATGCTGCCTTTAATTAAAAAAATGATTGACATCGACAATTTGAAAGCTTGTTACAAGGTATACTAACAATTTCTTCTTTAATGTATACATGTATTTTTATGAGCAATAACAGGATAATAATTCATCTTTATAATTGTTTCAGTATATTGCTCTAGTCACTTTCGATAAGAATATTGGTTTCAAACAACAAATTGCGATTATTTTTTAACTATTTGCGATGGTAGTGTTTCATGAGGCTATGCTCTCATATTAAATGTGGAGTTTTGCATTTACAGCACATTTTTTTAACTGGATTCTAAACTAAAGTTGTTTTACCACAACATACAAATACTGTTGATTTGTATATGTAGTTAAATCATATTTGAAATTTATTTAACTCTAATTTAAATTTTTGATTTTTTAAAATCAATATAAATTTATTAAAACTTTTGTCTTAATTATTGGACTTATACTTATTGTCTTAATACTCAGATTTTCTTATGAGTGTATTATTTTTCTTGTTTCAGTAGACTTATTAAAATACATTTTTAGATTTTTAATTTTTATTTTTCAGTCTTGAAATACTACAAAGTAATGATAATTTTGGTAAATTAATTAAAACTTTTAAGATTTAAATTAATTAAAAAAACTTGTATCTCTTTTGTTTTTTCATTATATTAAATTATATAACTATCATCTATACTGAATATTCTTTCTCAAACTTACGACGTATAAATAATACCACTGTGTGCTTACCTAACAATTACATAGCTGAAATGTTTGCACTATAAGATATTGGTTTTATTCCACATTTCAATGCTAAGAATGAACATAATTTTATTAGGTTTTTTCATTGGTCTCTTTTTGCAACCGAAATAAACTGTATCTATTATTACTTTTTTTTATAACCAATGGCATGTTTGCATTTGATGCACATAATCATTTTATGTGAAATCAAATTTGGTTTTAGTGCTCTGGGGGGGGGGGGGAATTAACCCTTGTTTGCATGATTTGATTTGATTTTTTTTCCTTTTCTTTTTTGTGAAATAAATCAGACTCTAGATTTAAAAAAATGGGAAAAAAATATCCTTGTATAAATATATTATACAAAATTTTTAAAATAAAATGTGATGGGAAATATCAATTATCATGCAAATTTGCATATTAAGCTCAGTACAAAAAAATAAAAAATAATACATCTTAGTGGTATTTTTATTCCCGATGATAACATTAAAAAAACACACAATTAGTATTATTATTTCAATTTCATGTACATCGTGGTATTCGTCATCAAGGCTAGCTTTCGATATCCAACTGCCTTCTAACTGATCCAAGTAATCATCAATGTCCCTCTTTTCTAAATTTCTCAACAAAAATAACATATAATAAACCTATGGAGAAAAACATTTCCGTCATAAATTAGAAGTGAAACAATTGCATAGAGTGATGTGAATTTCTGTCTCGTGGCTTTGGGAAGATTATTTGGGGTATTCGATATAAATAGCAAAGAAAAATAACAGAAACTCACACAAAAAATAAAGCTATTTTTCCTTTCATTGTCGCTTTTATTAGCAAAAAATCTGAATTAGCTATAAGAAAATATTTAAGAAATCGCACGTTTCTTCCAACCACAACAAATAGTGGGAATGACAACTTCAAACCCGCTATAGTGATTGTGACTTTTGATTTTATTTTAATCTATATATCTACGTTCCTTATCACGCAAAAGTCGTGAAAACAACAACCAATTTACAGTGCACTTTGTCGTAGTCTCTCACTACCCCTATGATTATTAACTCCCCTTTGCACATTATCTAAATTCGAGTATGTTGGATTCATAATTAACAACTACATAATTAATAAATCACTATTATTTATTAATCCTTCTTATGATAGAAATACACAAACATTAATCAAACTTTAAGAACAACAAATTACAGTGGAGTGGGAAAAGAATTCAATTATGAACGACGGAACACTAATTGAACCCCGGCGGATAACGCATACAATCAAACTACGCATTTATAACTAATTTAGGAAAGTAACAGACCTGATATCTTTTTTTAGGCAGGATTCTTTACTACTTGAAGGATCTAAAGAGCGTCTTCAATCCTTGATATCTTCAGTTACGTCCGAACCGAATGAATGAAGCTTTTTCAATAATCTTCCTTCAGCTAACAAACTTCACTTAGTTAAACTAATCTCCTAGAATCACCTTCTTAATCAATCTCGTAGTTAACTCCTCTATCAAAACACGTAGTCATCGTCTTCTCTTCATTTCACCTCTCCCTTTTATATCTCTTTCGAACTCGCTAAACCCGAAACTATCTTATTTGCATAAGTCACACTTTTAGCTCTCAGCGGGGATTGGTTAAAATAAATACAATCTTAAAAGAATTTGAGAGAAGGTTAGTGAAACGCGTAAGCACCCGTCACAACTTGTTTTGGGTATAGTTTTTTGTTCACTTAATGCTATGATGGAAATTTTCATCACTATGCAAAGAAGGGTTAATAACAATTTTACAATGGCTTTTGTATTCGATAAAACGAGCTTTGTTGTTGCGTAAGACTATCTAAAATCTAGATACAATACGATAGCAGTTATAAATTAGTGATTACAAGATACAGTTCAATATATACTAAATGTATTTTTAAGTGTTATCAGATAACTATGTATATTATTGATATTTTCCGCAGTAACGAATATAATGATCATTCAGAACTGCAGATAGCTCAGTAAAAGACAATCCTAGCTCTGTTTTTTTTTAACTGAATTATTATTGTGGTGAATTTAGAATTGATTGTATTTTAAATTTATTTTTGATTTAAATAGTGAAATTGAATTTATTAATAGTGAAGTGAATAATTTGAGTTTCTGCTATTTCCTTGCTGTAAATACATTACAAAATTTGAAGAACTAACGGTCAATTTTTTTTATATCTTTAAATTTTAATGAATTGTATGAGAAATTTCATTGCATTTGTGGTGTATGAAATATGTAGTAGATCAAATATGTGGTGCTATAAAATATTCTGAGGAATTTACACAACCTATGTACTTTTATAACACTTTTTTATAATGATATTATTTGTACATAAAATTTGTTTTATCTATATTTCTTGAGTTTGTTAAACTCAAAAGAGTTATTGTGTGCAGATGATGTGATATTTATGTATCGGTTTTTTTAAAAAAAAATAATTCTAAGTGCCTTTTAAGTTTTGTTAATCATATAGCCACAAGTAAGGGTAATATTTTGTGATTTTTTTTTATTTGTGTGTGTAGTTAAAAACATTTTATGTACACTGTACCACTTTTTTAAAAACACTTCATTTTTAAACAAAAATATTGAAATATTTGTTTTTATGTTATTTTACAAGAAATCACTGCGTGAAATGTTTATTATTTTTAAAACATGTGATCGGGAAAAAACAAAAAGGAGAAGTTTTAAAAGGTTGAAGGTGTAAAAAGTAGCAAAATAAATGCTTTTTTGCTCTGTCTATGATGCTCTTTCTATTTACATTCTAATTACACAAAATCACAAAAAGAAATTATCCAATTAATATTAAGAATGTGAAAGTGACTACATCAATTATTTCTAAATAGTTATTACAAAATATAAAAGTAAAATAAAGTATTAGGAATACATTGCTCATACTTTGTTAGTAGTAGATTTTCTTAGTATTATAGTAACTGTTGAGATTAATACTTAAATACTTTAATGCTTTTGTATTAAAAGAGATAGCTGTGTGTTGCTTGTAAAATAGGAAGAAGAATGATAAAAAAAAAAAAAAAAAACATACAAAAGGATTTTATTTTTTAATTCCCCTCAACATGATTGCATATTCCTGTCTTTCGAGAAACAAAAATATAAAAACAACACACTGAAAATTTAAAGCAGTCATTGGATTCAGAAAAGTATCCTGACGATTTTTGCTTTTGAAAATTTACTTGCATATTTGGAATTTATATTTAAAGTAATTTAGTTCAGGGGTTCATACATATTTTAACAGGGTGAAAAATTTCGCCAAAAAAAAGTCTACTTTTACTTCGTTTACTTATCCCCCCCCCCCCCCCATTCTACTATGAAATTGTATGTTCCAGTTTCGGACTATAATTGTTGATATATTTTTCTTCTTAAGCAAATGTGTGGCAGTTAAAAGAATGTACTCGGATTTTCTTAAGAACTATTGTAGATGTTTATGACAGAACAAGATATACAGGGTGTCCAGCCTTAATGTGACCCAATAGCTAATTCCCGAACCGTTCAGTTTAGATATGCACTTTCAATTTGAAAAATGTTTTAAAACAGGTAAAGAATGTTTTTACGTACTTTTCGAACCAAAAACCCATTTAGAAAAAATTACAAAAAAAATTTTGTACGGTCCCCAGGTCCTATCACTTATATTTAGGAAAAGATGCAGTACACAAAAACAAAGTAAACACAAAAAGTTTCATTTTATTACGATAAAAACTGGCCGGGTTATAGAACTTTGACAATCATATTTTTTATCCAATTTCTAGGCTATTTTCATGAAGCTAGTAAGGTGCCGTCTCCAAAGTGAAATTAGTTGGAGCTCTGCCAGGAAACTTTCGCTCTTGCACGTCACTTTTATGTAAATCATTTTTAAATTTAAAAGCATACGTTAAACATACAATAATTGAGTACTTAAGAAATAAAATTTATTCCGTGTACGTGTAAAACATAGAAAAAATAAAATATTTTGAACGAAGAAAACATTTCAAAAGCAGTTCCAAAAAAATAGACTTATATGCTGCGGCTTCAGTCTGATTTGCTGCGTTTTTGCTGATCATGACGAACGTTAAAAATCTGTTGTGTAGTCGCTTGCAATTGCATACAGTCGTATTCTAATATTACGAATTCTTGTACGGGAGAACGAGACGTATACAAATGAAGAATACTGTGAAATGGTACTGTTTTATCGGCAGTATAATCGAAATACGATAGAGGCGGCAAGATTTTATGCCATTAAATTTCCTACGGAAAGACATCCATCTTATTGTACATTTGCCCGTGCTGTTCAACCCTTTTGTAACTGGGAGTTGTCATAGGCGTATTCTCTTGTCTCGTGCCACACCTCATGCCTTCATCGTTATTTAATTTGGTCATTCTAATATAATAAAGCCCCTGGTTCATGATTGGCACATCATTCCACATTGTGCTATAATTTGAAAGGCAAACCCTGTATTATTTTGCTGCTTTTTGTTAAAACAAGGTGTTTTAATCTTTTCGGTACAAGTTGTATTTCTTTAATTTAATTTTTATTGTTTGCCATACAGCAATACCAATTGTCAATCTATGATGTTTACTACGATGTTAAAATATTACTATGATGTTTTCCTTTTGCTCTTTCTAGATAGGGAATTACTGTTCTCTAAACTCAATTTATGTACGACCCCCTTTTCTGAGCAACTCGGATGTTTCAAATTTATGTAGGCATAATTCGGTCATTTTTTATTGTAATAAAATGAAACTTTTTGTGTTTACTTTGTTTTTTGTGTACTGCATCTTTTCCTAAATATAAGTGATAGGACCTGGAAACCGTACAAAAAATTAATTTTTGTAATTTTTTCTAAATGGGTTTTTTGGTTCGAAAAGTACGTAAAAACATTCTTTACCTGTTTTAAAACATTTTTCAAATTGAAAGTGCATATCTAAACTGAACGCTTCGGGAATTAGCTATTGGGTCACATTAAGGCTGGACACCCTGTATATCTTGTTCTGTCACTAGATGTTTATACATTTTTTAATAATCTTATTTTTATTATCTTGATAAAACTGACTTGAAAAAGAAACAACTTTAATCGCCAAAATCCTTGAATATATAATATGGACTTTTAAAAAGTCCTTAACTAATTTCAGTTAAATAAATATAAAAAAATTCGCAAAAAAAAACTTTTTTCAGAACTTTTTTTTTGTTAGGTTTGAAAATTTATTAGTTTTTGCAGGGACAGTTCCAAATTATTTCATCGTGAGCAACAGACAATAAAATAACTTCAAAAATGTTTTTTCTGTAACAGTACAAAATTATATTCTAATAAATTTAACGCAGAGATAAGACAAAATTCTTGAGAATTCCTCCTTTTTTTTCTTCTCCAAACTGTTATGCGACCGTCAGAACTAAAAATGTCGAATTTGCTATCATCCCAACCAATTTGCTATCAAATAAATGCTGAATTTTTCTGAAACTTTATCCCAAGAATTTGGTTGGAACAGTGAATCTCTTGGAGGTGGCGGTGTTCTTGAGTGGTGATTTAAATCGGCTTCAGGATTAAGTATTTTGGTATTTTCTTATGGTATTTAGAATCAGGAGCTCTGTTGAAATATTTTAAAAAACAATTTGAAATTATCTGCCCAAAATTTGGATATTGGAGGCGATTTCATTTTTTAACGAGACAATACCCCCAGCGCACTGATCACAACGGACGCTGCTGGTGTCTATAACTGTTCCCGAATTCTGAAACACCTCCTAAATCACATGATTTACGCCCAGTAAAACATATTTGATGAGAATTTGAGTTTAAAATAAAAAAACATGTGAGAAAAGGTGAATATAAAAATAAAATGTGAAGTAAAAACAGCGATCACAAAAGAATGGAGAAACATCGATGCAGAAATCACAAAAAAAAAAAAAAAAAAATGAAAATGAAAATTGTACCAAGACGTTTTAAAGTTGTTGTAGTCAGTAAAGAATATCCTACTAAATTAAGAAAGAAACACACAATATACTGAATGCTATATTGAAATTTGTTATAAGCCTACGAAGGCTTTCATCGCTTAATTTTTTTAACAGTTTTTGATTATTATTTTTTCAAAATAATAATTATACTATATGTTTTAAAAATTGATTATGTTACTTGAATAAGTACAAGTTGCAGACATTATTTTAAAAATTGCAATTCCGATGCATTAATTTTTATCAGACGAAAACATCAAATTTTATAGAAAATTGTAAATGTACGAACACTTTTGATGTCCACTGTATACGTCCGGTATATGAGATAGTGTAAAAAATGCTTTATCAGAGACCAGATGCATTGTTTCACTTACTCTTACGTTCAGTTTTGGTGTCTAAGCACCTCTATTATTGATTCATGACAATAACGACTTTGAAATGAATGAGCACAATATGCGTTTCTGGTTGATACAGGGTTTGGGAGCGGAGTTGATCTCAGATTTAATAGCAAGTGTGCAGTCTTCTGCTCTTAGGTGACTATCTTTTTCAACAGTCATCTATCTTTATCAGTCAGCTTCAACTTTCGCTCACTGTTCTGCTTTACGGAGGACACCTTTCGCATGCTTGTGAAGTCTATCACAGCACTTGACACAACGGTTCTTGTAACATCCATAAGTTCATCTAACATCTCTAACAGTTTTGCCGCTCCGGACAAAAATGATAAATGCCGTCCATCTAGCCAAAATAAAATAATCATTCAAAAGGATATCGTTCGAATTGATAGATACATGCGTATAAAACTTGAATATATAGTTTTTGCAAACAAAAAGGAAGCATAAAAATATACGCACAACACAAAAATAAAAAACAAAATAAACAAAAAAATTACGTGTTTTTCTGACTTTTAATTTAATTAAAATTAATTTAATTTTTTGAATGAATTTGTTAGGATAATTCATGTTTGATAGCCAATGTTGTTTAACCATTTTATCTATCCAGAAGAGTTGTGGATCATAAGAAATTTTTTTTTATTAATTTTAATTTTCAGAAATTCTATCCACTTGCTTGACAAGGAAAGCAAAGCTCTGAATGCAGTGGCAAAATGTGTTGCAAATTTTAAAGTTGAAGTAAGTTTAAAAACTTTTCGATTGGGCTTTCTTTTTTACCAAATGGAGCTGAAACGATACTATCTCATCTGCTAGAGGAAGCACGTTTAGAATCGCTGATTCTCATCGGTCGACATTAATTCTAAATTTGTAGGCTTTAACTAATAAGCACTAGATATATTTTTAAGTCATAAGCTTCGTATAAAAATTGAAAACAATTACTGTGTGGGTAATCATTAAATTAAATCTACATTCTAAGACATCAATTGTTTGGTCAATTGTAAGAAAATAAAACTTTATTTTAAATCGGGATCTCCATTAAATCAACTAGGGCTTCATAATCATTATTAAAATTGCTGCTTCCAACTCTGTGATGTGTGGCTGTGTAACCTCAAAATAAGTATGAATATCAATCTCATTGGCCAGTTCTCTTGCCTCATAGATTATTTCATCAAAAGCCCACATCCGATCAAAGAGATCCTTGAAAACATCTTTACAATTTTTAAAGTGTTTCACAGCAGATGGCAGATCGTAGTCTTTTGTCTGCAATAGTTTGTTTTTGGATTCATACTATTTAAGATTTTGTACCAGTTAATAATGGAGCGTATGAACTTTGAATTGCGTAAGAGAATTTAATAATCCAGAGGTCTGGTCTCTAAAAGAGTTGTCAGTTTCAGCATAAAACTAAATAAAGCGCCAAAAATGCTTCTTAGTTAATATTTTCAGGGCTTTATAGCCTCTAATTGGCTTTGCCAGCTTGTAAAACTTAGTGGCTTTAAAATTAGATCCTTTATATATTTCAGTAATATGGCCCGTCATAAAATTGATGAAGAAAAAAAAAAGAATTGTTTTTAACCTTATTTAAAAAAAAAACTACAAGCTTCTGAGGATGCTTCTTTGAGGCCACGGTTGCCTAGTGGTAAGGTAATGAACTTGTGGCTGGAGTGTCATGAGTTTGAGCCGAGTACTACTGAAGACCCGCCATGTAGAAGAGGGATGCTCGTTAAATCTGTCGAGAACTAAAATATCCTCCCGTTGGAGTGCTGTGGTAGTTAGGAGAGGTCGTGCTATTTCAGGTGTCGTCCTCGTCACTTGACCATGGTTCAAAATTGCAAGATCCGTCGCCAAACGCCCTCATGTATAGCTGAACAGTACGACGTTAATATTCCCTCACTCACTCATCCTAAGGATGCTTCTGCCAGATTTTTAACAGCCAAACTTAAAGAGTCGCTACTACATGGCACATAAATTTTTTGTGTGGATATATATATAACGAACGTCGAAATTCTGGAATTGTACCCAAATTTTTCGTTTCTCATATTGGCTCCGTTATCGTAGGCTTGCTCACCGCATATCCAGTAAATTTAGCCCTTGTCCACCACGCGGCACTAAATGATGACTCTTGTTTTTTAACAACTTTAATTTAGTGTAGAAAGATATAGACAAATGCCAGCAGATTCATGCGGCGAGAACTCTCCTAGCGTGCCATAAACAGTTCAGCAACTGAATATTCCACACAGATTATATCACACATACAACTCAAAACAAACAACATGTTGTCATCGCGTAAAAGATAAATAAAGTCGATGGCATTGGTAAAAGGCACAGAATAAAACTATTTACTATACAGAAAATACATTTAAAAAATGTAAACAATACTAAGAATTGAATAGAAATTAAATACGAGTATAGCATATAAATGAGCATACAAAGCACATTTATAATAAAAATACAGTTCGAATAATAATGAAAATGTTTTTTTTTTTCATTTCTAATGGGCTGTGGATTGATGTGCTTCACCATTGCAGACCTAGTGCATTCCCCTGGAGCAGGTATCTCTTTTTAGTGCGGCACCCTATAGATGGATACCAATCGCAGCAGGTAATTTTGACGCCCAGTTTCCTGCACAAAGGGAGGCAATTGAGCTCTGACGATGCGAATCTGTACTAGAATTTAATTAATAATAAGGAAATATATAACTTAATAATGAAAATATAAAATAATAACGAAAATACAATTTGAATAATAGAAACATACTCCATCCAAGCAGCCCTAATTCTTTTAAGTTCCTGGATTATTAAATTTGAGAGTTCTTTCCCGCTCAATCTTTCAACTGGATTACCCCCCCCCCTAAAAACTTCTTTAATTTTAACAATAACTTCATTAGGATTAGATTTCTCAGAGCATATCTATCTCACCCAAAATGTCTGATCCTACTGGCGTTGGGAGTGCTGTCTAAATATATCGAATATCTACGTTGCTGAATTTCATGAACAATAAATAATTCAATATTCTCATGTAAAAGAGAAATTATCTCTTTCTGAATATTTTAACTAGAAATTCAGGTTGAATCAAGTTTTAAGTAAATAATACATAAATAATACTTTTGTCACACAGGCATTTTTTTTTAAATTTAAAGTTAATAGCAAAGGAAAATTCTTAATAGAAAAATTTTAATTATTGCGTAAATGTGTGAAATGAACAATACAATTCTGTACTCAGAGAAATTTATTGAAAATAATCCTCTGAACGGATTTTTTTGAAAGTCTGTGCATGTGCCAGCCTACAGTAGAATTTTTGTTTCTTATGTAAATTCAAAGAAATCATGCCTCCCCTGAGGTACAGTCACTTTATTCCGTGTTCTGTTTTATCAATAAATCAGCGTTTCTCAAACTGTGGCACGCGCCCCCTAAGGGGGCGTGATAATTCTACGAGGGAGGCGCGAGCCTATTGAAAAATCGGAAACAAAAAATTATTTAAAAATATTATCAATTTACAGAAAGGAAACAAACAAAATACATTCTGCCGTAATAAAAAATAAAATACACATTTACACTGACATAATATAGTAGGTACTTATAAATGTATCAGTGCTTCACAATGCATTTTATAATTAATCTAACAGTACTAAGTTAAGAACACGTTTAGTCATTACCAGTGACCCCATGGGCTTGTCCCCATATATAAAATTATATACCAAAATTAACACTTATCTTGATAATTCTAGGGTTTATAATTAATCCCTCAACTGCCGATTAAATGTGACGCAATTCGTTCCCCAACGCCACCTTTTCCCACGTAAGCGAGCGTATATGATGTTATTGGGGGGGGGGGGGGGAGAGAAAAGGAATAAATGAGGAAATCCACTGAAATAGGTAAAGTCTTCGCAAACACTGTCAAGGTCCTTTTATTGCATTCCAAAGCCTTCGATATAATTTTATGCATAGCAGTGCACAAAAAAGACCGTACTTCGGAAAGACGTATATATACGTCCGGGACAATTAATGGTTTGGTTGAGCGAGACGTTTATGTACGTCGGTGGCTCTTAAGGAGAAATCACATTGTAGCTTTTGTGTCAATGTATAGTACTATTAAATTCAATACATTGTTATTTGTATGGAGGACGGGGGCGCGGGAAAATTATGGTTGAATATTGGGTCGCAAGTATTGAAAGTTTGAGAAGCACTGCTATATAAATCGAGATACCGAACAGACCAGTGTCTCTATTCCTTTCCTCTATTGAAGTTTCATAAATTTAATAGGGCATCGATATATTTTATATATTTAAAGCAAAGCACACACACCACAAGCTTGTTTTTGAAATCCTAAAATTTTACTAAGAAATAATATTTTATTTAATTCTCGTTATCTATCTTATCTTTGAAACTTTTTTCAGTGTCGCTTATATAAAATTTTATAAGAGGCATATGTACATAAGGTCTATATTAAAAGAGACCGGTACTAATATAATTGTTCCTTATTCGGAGGCAAAAAAGATAAATCAAATACATATTTAGCAATAAATTTCATCAATAAGCCAGTCAAATGTTAAAACGTGTATGAAAATACAAGTATTTTTTTTTTCAAATTACTGAAAAAAGGCAAAATGAACAAAATAACTTATAAGCAGACATAGTTTTTAATTATACACAAAATCCGAATTTTTTGAAGAACCACAATTTGCCGAACGCTAGTCTAAACGAAATATTACGTTTTGTACACATTTGGCACAATTTTCGTCGTAATACTATAAATAAAACAAAATAACCATCATTTTCCCTTTTATAATACAGCAGTGAAAATCCTGTCAAGACAAGCATATCTATCTATATCCCGTCGTCGGCCACCCATATACTTGTCACAACAAATCGCCCCACAGTACTATTTTTATTTTTTTAAAAAAGATATATATATACCTGTTACAAATTTTACTCTTGCGCTGGTCAACATTTCAATTCGATATAAAATTAAAAATATATACATTATGTTCCAGGTTTCTAAAGCATAAAAATATAGTATTTCAAAAAATATTTTCTTACAAATTTTTTCTAGCGAAAAAGGTATTTTTAAAATTATGTCCAAATGCCGCCCTTAAATTTGCTTGCCCGTACGTGAGTCCAATTTGTCCGGCACAAGGTCCGCCCCTGCCATGAGGCTGTCTGTTATAGATGGGGTACTCCAGGGAGGAGAGTTCCAATCATCATTTCGCACGTAGAACCTAATGAAATTTTCCTGGAACAGAATTTTCTCATACAAATGTCTCATCTAAATGCTTGACTGGTACCTTTCTTTCCACCTCCACTAGATGATAGACTGTTCCAAGTGACTGGTCTGTGTTGGACGATTGATGGCACAGTTTGAAACTTGTGTCCTTGATTTTTTTTATTTTACACCAGCATGTCAAAACTGGGGTACTTCTTACACAAACAGTTTAAACTTAATTGTGTGTGTGTGTGTGTGTGTCTATAACCTGTTATATCTCTCCTCTATTTAATTGATCATCTTTTGTTGATTTCTGAAAGAAAAAGTTATATTATCAGAGAAAGGTATTTATCTCCAATTCCAACTTATTTTCATAAACTTCAGGTAAATGAACATTCGAAGTGAAGTAATAAAAAGAAGAGGGAATCTCGGAAATTGTTTACCATTCTCTTTTATTTCACATTTCAATTTGAAATAGCGTATATATTCAACATATACACTGGTGTCCAAAAGTTAGGCATAATTGATAATTATGTGAATAAAGAAGGAATTATAAATCAGAATGGCGGGAAACGTGATATGCGAGTGTAAAATGGTTGTAAAATAAGGAAGCAAATCAAAAGAATGATAATAATTAATTTTATTATCCAAATTAGCAGTTTGAAAGAAAACTGAGCATAGCAAGGATTCATACTTTAAAGAAAAAATGAAAGAAAACATTAAATAAAATACTGATGCTGCAGTTTGATAAGGCGTGTGGTCACCTCTGACAGCCAGGCACGCTGCACAGCGATTTACTATGAGATGATGAATGAGTTGTGGGCTCAAATGGTTCCAAGCTTCTTGGAGAGCTCTCTTCAGTTCTGTGACAGAGCTTGGTGGGTGCGAAAGGGCTGCAATTTGTCTCCCGAGCATATCCCATACATGCTCGATAGGATTTAAATCAGGGGAGTTCGCAGGCCACGACATGCGCTGGATGTTTTCCGTTTCAAGGAAGTCATCAATCAGCACCACTCGATGACATGGCGCATTATCATCCATGAATATGAAGTCAGGACCGACAGCACCTCGAAACAAGCGAACGTAAGGCTCAAGAACTTCGTCTCTGTATCTTTGAGCAGTCACAGACCCCGTGTGAAAGAAATGAAGATCTGTGCGGCCCATGATGCCTGCCCATACCATTACTCCCCTTGATGGAAAATGATGTCTTCCCGTTATGTTTCTTGGTTCAAAACGTGTTCCACGTTCTCTCCATACCGTTACCCGCCGAGAATCACTACTCAAACTAAACCGGGACTCGTCACTGAACATCACATTGGAACACTCTCCCACACTCCAATGTTGATGTTTCAAACTCCAGTTCAAACGAGCGCGTTTATGCGCAGACGTGAGGGGAATGCAAACTGCTGTTCTTCTGGCATACAGTCCAGCATGATTGAGTCCCCTGTAAACAGTTTGTCTCGAAATTCGTATTCCTGTGGCGACTGTGAGCGCCGAACATAGTGCTCTGGCAGTACTGCCCCTCTGACGTCGCGCACTTATTACCAGATATCGGTCTTGGCGAGGGGTTGTGACTATTGGTCAACCTGATACTGGTTGTCGGGTAACATCTCCCGTTCTTTGAAACCTCTGCCACAGTCTTGGGATCACAGACTGGTCCACATTCAGAATTCGAGACACTTCGGTTTGTGATCGTGAGGATTCCAGCATTCCAACGATTCTTCTTTTCGTAAACATGTCCAATTGGCGTCTTTGTGCCATCATTCACCTTGTTTGATGGTTAACAACGTTCCTTCGCCCAGCAGTTGCACGAAACTTGTCTGAACTGCCTATGCTGCGTGAATCGGTTTCTCCGCGTTCCGACATGCACCGGTGTTTCACGCAGGACGTAGTCGACTGAAAAGTTTTGCATAGACCCAATGCTTCTTCTTCACCCAATTAATATCCGCAAGAAATTTGGAATAATTTTGCGAATATTTACTCCATGTTTTTTGCATTTTACGATTTATGCTTAACTTTTGGACACCAGTGTATATTCTCTTTTCTTTTTCAAGTTGATTCAGAAATTTAAAAGCAAGAAATTTAGCACAAATTCTGAAATAGATTACAGAAACTAGATGAAATTCTAATGTGATCGTGTTTAGTAATGACAATTTATGTTTTTGACACACACTTCTAGTTTATATACACTGCTGACTACAAAAAATGCACACCCTGAAAGAAGCATGCAAACCTTTTGAAATTTACATCATGTGTTGGCAGCTATGAAATATGCAAATCATTAGCATTATAACGCAGACGCACATCACGGGTGACCGTAGCGCCATCCGAAAGCGCTATATAAGGGAAGAACAGATTGAAGATTGATTTAAAATATGACAATTGTGGGTGGGTTTTCTTTTTCTTTTCTTTTTTGCGTAAGCTGTTTATTTATGCCTCGTGGAAGACATCAAACGTCTTTTGACTAAGTTTCTGAATTCGACCGAGGAAGAATAGTAGCCTATAGGGATTGCGGATTATCCTTCAGAGAAATCGGCCAACGTTGGACGAAAACAAGCAACTGTGATGCGGATTTGTCATTGCTGGATGCAGGTGGAAACGATGGGACCGTTTGCCCCCACCTCGCTGCACCACTGTCCGTGATGGCAGGTGGATTGTGCGCATGGAAGGGATGGATTATGCAGCCCCATCACGAACCATAGCACAACAGATTATCTGTTACGTATCATTCGGTGTGCGCTCGTACCGTTCGACGCCGTTTGCAGCACAGTGGAATGTCCGCAAGGCGTCCATTGTTTCGTTTACTCTTGACTAGAAACCACAGGCTTTTGCGCCGCCAATGGTTCAATGAACGGCAGACATGGACAACGGAATAGCTTGAAACTGTGTTTACTGACAAATCCGGCTTCTGCCTGCAACATCACGATGGTCGGATTCGAGTTTGGAGACACCGTGGTGAGAGGCTGCTGAACTGTTGCGTTATGCATCGCTACACTGATCCTGCGACGGTACGCCCCTCCCCCTCTAGTACGCATTTCCGGTACACTGAACAGCTAGTGCTACATCTCTCAGGTGTCGGCGCCGTGGTATTCCCATACATACAGCACTTGCCATCAGCCATATTCCAGCAGAAAAATGCGCAACCACATGTGGCACGCAATATTCAAGAGTTCTTCGTTACCCATCAGATTAAATTGCTTCCTCTTCCAATCCATCGCCAATCGAAAACGTGTGGCCCATGCTTGCACAACGACTTCTCAGGAATCACCATTCGCTGCTATACCAGATCAATTTTAGCAATATGTGGAAGCCGTATGAACTGCTGTACTATGGACTTTTGAGTGTACCCCGAGGATACATTCAAAGCCTCTTTGATTCTATGCTGAGGCGTGTGGCAGCGGTTATTGCCAACAATGGCGGCTACACCAACTACTGATTTTGTCATCATCCACACGTCACAAGAGGTTGTAATTTTAATCATGTCATCTTAGTAGAACATATTATCAGCCAAATAAATTTTGCTGTGATATCTTTGGTCCTTCTTGGTGTTGCATTTTGTGTGGCCAGCAGTATGTATATACAGGGCCGTTTTTAACCTCCCCGGTGCCCTAGGCACTTCCAATTGTTATGCCCCTTCCAACTATTTCCAGAGCATTTATCATGCCAGTTTGGGTTCGCATGTAATTTTCCTGTAACTCCCCCCCCCCCCTCTTTAGAGAATATTCATTATCCTTCACATATAGATCCGCCCGGTCCTGAACCGGCAGTCGTAAGGAAAAGAGAGTAGCATCGTTTGGCCACTCTTGTTCATTTCTTACATTACGGCAGAACGACCACCCACCCTTTTTTAAATTAGTGTAGTAAATTAACGAAATCGCTTCCAATTACAGTATAGAGCAGGGGTCAGCAACCTATGGCACCCGGTACAATTTTCAGTAGTACTCTGCATTACTTTGCAAATTTGTCAATATTTAAGTAGATGGAAGTTGGTAAATTTGTAATGGACCTTATTTGACAAACATCTGAAGAAATTCGGACTTTCAAGGAATTGCGAAAAATTCTGAAAGATATCTCCAATGATAAATGTATAGCTATTGGTAAATTATTGAATGTCATTGCTGGAGGGATTTAATTTGTTTGAAGAAAGAATCCGCTTTTGGTTTTACATATCTAAGTAAAAAATCTTTCCTCATATGAAAAATATTTAGTCCGCAAACAATTTGTTTAACAACTAAGTGCTCAGAGTCGTGTCAAATTGAAAGTCACAAATTTTACCTCTGATTTTGCGATATGAAAATAGAGCGGTACAAGTATTAGGTACGTATTAAAATTTTATTTATCTTTTTATTTAGCAATAATGATGGTAAATACTTAATATTTTATGTTGTCTATTTCTTAATTTAATAAATATGTTTAAAAATACTTAATATATGTACAATTTTAACTGTTTTTATTTTTGTTGAAGAAATAAATGTATTTTTAAGAAATATCATTATTAATGATGCAAAATTAATATATAATAAAATTGTAAATATCTATATTTTAAATCTCTATTCTCAAACTCTGCAGGCATTATCACTGGAATCGAAATATTTCAAACATGCCCTACTGTGTGGCACGCTGAATCCTATTGGTAGATTGGCTTAGCATATCAGAGATAAAAGGTTGTCGATCCCTGGTATAGAGTATAAATTATTATATGAATTGTTTTTTGTTCTGTTTGTTAATTATCATTTTGGACATCCTTATTCTTTGTTGAGTTACTGTCATTGTACTTGTACAACAAAGATTTCCTTCGATTTTTGATCTTTGCAAAATCATTAATGACATCATTGCAATCAATTTCCATTGTAATATCATTCATTATCAGTGCATAGCAACATCAAACTGTTAAGCTTTTCATTTTCCATAGTAGATCTCTCATTTCAGTCTTTGCTCTCTAAAGGGCAGAAATGCTTCTCTCGTGGCTCACTATGCAGTGGTACGTTCGCTGTAATTTAAATTTTTTTTCCTTCGCTCTCCAATTTTTTTGCGCTTCAAAATCTCATGCACCCTAGGCACGTACCTAGCATGCCTAAGCGGAAAAATGGCCCTGTATATATATATATATACTAGCTGTTACCCGCCCGCTTCGCTGGGTATTTCATGATGTTTTATAAATTTTTACTGCTTATATATATGTATAAATTATTGATATCTAAGTCGTAGCAATGAGAATTCGATTGAATTGAAAAATATACTTATACCTGTAACTGTCACCTGTTGATAAAAAAAAAAAGGGCAGAACTCATCTAATTTGCATTTTCTAAAAATCTCTAAAATTGAAGCATAGAATGATGCTTGCTCTTTCGTAACTCAAAAACCAAGTGGATTCCCGCAAAACCAATTTTTCGGTGGATCTCTACTCCGTAAATTGAACATGCAAGCCAAATTTCAAGACTAAATCTAACAGAAAAAAGCAAAAGTTTTAC
Source organism: Trichonephila clavata (assembly GCA_019973975.1). Lineage (NCBI taxonomy): Eukaryota > Metazoa > Arthropoda > Arachnida > Araneae > Nephilidae > Trichonephila > Trichonephila clavata. The sequence continues at coordinate 158,140 of BMAO01036130.1, forward strand.
TATAAATATCCCCGTAATCCCGTTGAGAGCCGTTTTCCAAAATTACCGCTCTTAGCGGATTTCAATTCAACAAAAGAAAAATGCAAACCAAATTTCATTATTATAGTCCTTGTAGCTCGAAAAAAGTAATTTTTTTTGTCAATACGTCCCAGTAACCCGCTGCAACCCCCCAGAACTTGATTTGCTTAAAATTTATTCTTAGTGGATCCCTATTCAACAAAAGAAACATGCTTAACAAATTTCAAGTATATGGGTCTAACAATTAAAAACAGGAATTTTTTTCTGTAACTCCTCTTGACCCCTCGCAAACATCTTTGGGGGTCAATTTTCATTTTACTCTTTGTTAGAGGAACTCTATTTCATGAAAGGAACATGCCTACCAATTTTCGAGCAGGATGATCAAGTAGTTTAAAAATGGTAATATTTATCGATTACGCCTCTTAATCTACCGAAATTAAACTTAGTAGTTGATATTCGCGAAACCCATTTTGTAGCGGTTCTCTATTTTACGAAAGGAATCTGCTTATCAAATTTCAAGACTGTACGTCTAACAGTTTAAAAATGGGGATAATTGTCTATAACGCCACTTGTCTATAACGCCGCACAATGCCACTTCTGGGTCTGTTTTCACAAAACCCATTTTGTAGGGGAATTGCACTCTATGAAAGGAATCTGCTTAGCAAAATTTGAAGACTGTGCGTCCAATTAATTAAAAATGCAAAAAAATTATCAATAACGCCCCTTGAACCCCCGCAACACCACCTAGGGGTCGATTTTCACAAAACACATTTTGCAGTGTATTTCTATCCTATGAGAGGAATCTGCTAACCAAATTTCAAGACTATGAGTCTAATAGTTTAAAAAAATAAATAATTATTTATATCTACCCTTAACCCCCGCAACACCCCTTGGGGGTCAATTTTCTCCAAACCCGTTTTGTAGCGGATATTTACTCCATGAAAGAAACATTCCTACCAATTTTCAAGCAGGTAGGTCAAATAGTTTAAAAACGAAAATATTTATCTCTTACGCCACTTAGAGGTCTGTTTTCACAAAACCTTCTTATAGTTGATATCTACTCTATGAAAAAAATCTCTTTATCAAATATAAAGACTGTGCGTCTAATAGTTTAAAAATGGAAATAATTATCTTTAACGCCCCTTAAGTCCCCTCAACGCCACTTGGGAGCAATTTTCACGAAACCCATTTTTAGCGTATCTCTACCCTATGAGAGGAATCTGCTTACTAAGTTTCAAGACTGTACGTCTAATAACTTAAAAATAGGAATTTATAACGCCTATTAAACCCCCCGCCCCCGCAACACCCCTTGGGGGTCAATTTTCCCAAAACCCATTTTGTAGCGGATATTTACTCCAGGAAAGAAACTTACCTACCACTTTTCAAGCAGGTAGGTGAAGTAGTTTAAAAACGGATATATTTATCTATTACGCCCCTTAATCCCCCGCAACCGCCACTTAGAAGTCTGTTTTCACAAAACCCGTTTTGTAACTGGTCATTATTCTTCGAAAGGAATCTATATATCAAATTTAAAGACAGTGCGTCAAATAGTTTAAAAATGGAAATAATTATCTATAACGCCCCCTAAGCCCCTGCAACGCCACTTGGGGTCGATTTTCAGCAAACTCATTTTGAAGCGGATCTCTACTCTCTGAAAGAAATCCGCTTACCCAACTTCAAGATTGTACATCAAGTAGTTTAAACATGGAAACAATTATTATTAAAGCCCTTAACCCCCCGTAACGCCCCTTGCATTTCGAATTTCGGAAAATCCTTTCTTAGCTGATGTCTACTCTATCAAAGGAACATGTCTACCAAATTTCAAGTCTGTAGGTTGAATAGTTCCAGTGATTTCGTGATTAGTCAGTCAGTCAGTCAGTCAGTGAGTGAGTCGCTTTTCTCCTTTATATATATAGATACAAGGGGTGATCAAATGAAAAGGTACGAAACGACATAAAAATGAAACAGTTAAATATTTGCATATTCCGCCAAGGGAGAATGTAGCGAGACATCTCGGGATGCCATTGGAGACTCTGACTGGGATCGGATCATACGCGGGTGCCCGCATGCGCAGGAGAGAGCAAAGGCTCTTATAAAAAGCGGCGTCCAAATGATGCGAGCACAGAATTACTCGAGCACAGAAAAAGCATTAACTCCGATGTGTACTGTGAGACACTCCGACGCCTACGCTGGTCCATCAAGAACAAAAGACCGGGGCTGCTCACGGAGGGTGTGGTTCTGCTCCATGATAACGCGCGTCCACACGTCTCCAGAGTCACACAAATGGAACTGGACAAGTTCCAATGGGAGACGTTGGACCATCCGTCCTACAGTCCGGACATGTCACCCTGCGATTTCCATGTGTTTGGTCCACTTGCCGTAGTCTCTCACTACCCCTATGATTATTAACTCCCCTTTGCATATTATCTAAATTTGGGTATGTTGGATTCATGATTAACGACTACTTAATTAATAAATCAATATTATTTATTAAAATCTTTCTTAATAGAGAAATATACAAATATTAATCAAACTTTAAGAACAACCAATTACAGTGGAGTGCGATAAGAATTCAATTATGAACGACGGAACACTAACTGAAACCACGGAGAATAACGCATATAATCAAACTACGCCTTTATATCTAATTTACGAAAATAACTGACCTGATACCTTTTTAAGGCAGGTTTCTCAAATACTGGTTTGTTCTAAGGAGCGGCTTCAATCCTTGATATCTTCAGTTCCGTCCCGAACTGAATTAATGAACCTTTTTCAATAGCCTTCCTCAGGCGAATATACTTCCACTATTTAAACTAATCTCTCAGAATCACCTTCTTAATCAACCTCGTAGTTATCCTCTGTCTCTTCATTTCATTTCTCCCTTTTATATCTTTTTCGAACTCGCTAAACCCGAAACTATCTTGTTTGCATAAGTCACACCTTTGGCTCTCGGCGGGGATTGGTTAAAATAAATACAATCTTAAGGATTTGAGAGAAGGTTAGTGAAACGCGTAAGCACCCGTCACACACTGAAGAAACACCTGAAAGGAAAGCGCTTCAACTCGGACGACGTACTCAAGGACACTGTGAAGGACTGGGTCTCGTCACAGCCACAGGAATTCTGGGAACAAGGAATCCTGCGGCTTGTTCATCAGTGGGATCGTTGTGCTCAGGCCTATGGTGTATATTTTGAATAAAGTCTATATATTTGTACCCACCGTGTCGTTTCGTACTTTTTCATTTGATCACCCCTTGTATATATATTATATATATATAATTCTGTTTCATGTGTTATACATACGCTTAGTTAATTCTTGACAATAGACTTTTCCATCATTTTTTAAAGGTGTGTTTCTTGAAATCTGGTTTAAATCTTCTAGCTTTGTTAGTGATATAATTTTGCATTATCAATTTTATTATGCCATGTATATTTTTTTCATTTTATGTTACTATATGTATATATATTCTACAGCTCTCTTAGACATTCAGAAAATATTTTCTATATTTGTGTTAACATGTATTTGTGAACAAAGTTTTTCTTGCATGAAGAATAACAAAAGTATTCATTGATACAAGTTGACATTAACTTGCAAGCCATGATGGAAATTTCAAAAAGATTGTAGAAAAGTGGGATAGGTATATTTGTCTCATTTAACTGACTATAAAATTAAATGGCTTTTGCAGATACAGATATAAAATAAGCAAAATAAATAAATTTAATGAAATTGCCACTATTTTATTTAACTTATATTTATTGATTTTTATGGCTCAGTTTATATCTTTTCTGAGATGTATGACTAATGAATGCAATCATTTTAACAGCCCTCCACTTCTCCAATGTGGCCGTCGACCCAGGGACGTACACAAGGGCGGTGTTTTAGGTTTCAAACCCCTCCCATTGACCAACAGATTTTCATTTTTTGCAAAAAGATTACATTGCTGTGCTCTTGTCCCTGTTTTTTTAAAGATTTAACCCCTTTTATGAAAGTAGTCTGCGAACGCCACTGAGTCAAGCCAAAACAATCCCCTCCCCCTCCTAATATACATGATAAAGTCCTGAATCGAAGATCTTTTAGGGACCTATGGATTTTATTGTATCTGATCCCATTCATTTAATGGATTCATAATAGCAGTAAAAATGAGTTCTTCTGCTTTAAGAATTCAGATGGTCTCGTATCCGAATTTATTAGTTTAATTTAATTTTTTATTTTTCATGATGAAATTTTCTACATTCTAGGGCTATTATTTTAGTCTGAAACCTAATTTATATAAATTATAGAAAATTGAGTGTTTTTCCTTATAATCTACTCATTCAGACATTTTGTTATATTCAATTAACGAAGTATTAATGAAATTTTATTCTATATGTTATTTTCTCAATATCAGGGGCATAGCTACCGCCGTATCAAAGATATGGGCCACCGAGCTACAGGGGCCCTAACATGTGCAAGCAAAAAATTATAAAATGCTATCAACAGTCCCATTAACACAGCTCACATTTCCAAAAAAAGGGCTCCCAAAGAATTTTGATACAGAACCCACTCAAGACTAGCTACGCCACTGCTCAATATTTAATGAAAATAACAGAAGATGTTCATCGAGCAAGGATGGATGCAAATATGGATAGAGTAAACATTATAAAACTCAATTGAATCAAGAAAGTTAAAGGAGGAAAATCACTTTAAACCTCAAAAGAAGGTGATTCCATCCATCTCCATGCTATGAGCGTGCCTCGCGATTGCATCACTGCTGGATGGACAGGGGTCAGGACCTCATTAAAAGCCTGTCGCTCGTCGTTTCGAAAAGTAGTCACGTGCCTCTTGATCGAAAAGGGTGAAATTGCTGTGGAATGCGAGGGGTCACCCTCTTCTGCTTCACTTTGGGGCGATAGGCCCTGCACGAAATCAGCTCAAATATCGCATTTGAGTTTAACAGATAGAAATCTGGCATGGACGGTTTTTTCCCTTCACCCTGTGTTTTTACTTATTTCTCTTTATCATATTTATGACTGAATTTTTTGACTTAAAATGGCTTTTGTTGAAATATTTTTTTTAAAAAAAGACTATATCTGACTTCTAAGGAACTTCCTCCCGGCTCCCTTTTTGAATATCGAATTTCTATCTCAATCCGCAAAAAAGTTACAATTCTTAAGCCTCTATATAAATATGCTATTATAATATATACAAATATTTTTTTAAATAGGTATGAAATATTGTTTACTCTGATATCAATTAGGAAATGATCTATGCAAATCAGCTGAATCTGCACAGATTTCTTTGACACACAATGTTCATATTTCAATAGCATGTGTATAGTCTTTATGAAATTGATCATCAAAATTACTGAATATTACATTTTAACATCTTCTACAAGTTGTGCAAATACCAATAAACGCATATTTGTTATGCATAATAAAAACAATTGTACATCTGAGTGCAGTGGCGCGCACAAGGGGAGGGATCCTCGGGTTCAGAACCCCCCCCCCCAAACCCTTGATTATTTTTGATTGATTATAATCCCATGAAAAGTACGTAAAATTTAATTAAGTATATTTGCTGTTAATAATTAATTTTATTAATTAATGCTACTTATTTATTCAATAATTAATTTTTTACTGCTTTTTGTTCTCGAAAGACAAAATCAGAAGAATATGTTAGCCGGCGTATTGGAGCACGATACGAGAATAGTGGACTTTCAATCGTGGACCCCCCCCCCTCCTTCCTTCCTTGAAAATTTCCTGTGATCGCCACTGTCTGAGTGATAGATTTATGCCAGCCAAACTCTGAAAAACAGATGTATGCTAATAGAATATCACACAAATGTATTACAATTCTTTTTTTTTTTTTTGTAAGCGAATCATGGATTCAGTAATTACTTTTTTATTTTGATCATATTAGAGAGTACAGAAATTTTATATTCAATACATGCACACAAACATATATATTCTATAATTTACACATTTTAATTAAAAAATTTCAATGTCCTAATTTTTACCACATTTGAAATTCAATTTTCTTTAAATTATATCTTTTCCCTAAAATAGTACGGTAAATAAAGACATTCAAAATGTTACATAATTTTTTACCTGTAAATTTACAAAAGGTAAATGATAGTATAAATTTCTGATGTTTCAAAGTGGTATTTGATTCATCATCAAATATAAACATTAGTGAGGCTGTAGTAAATAAAAATATTTTTCCATTTCTGTCGTGAATACTTCTCGAAAACATTTTTTTTTCCAATAAGAATATAAAATATTTAGTAAAATAAATTTATATATATATATATACACTGGTGTGCAAAAAGTAAGGACGAGACGGTTTTTTCAATATAACTTTGTACAAAAGCATTCCAAATCAACACATTTAATACCGTAAGATCCCCAATACGTAAGGACATGAGTAATTTAAGCAAAACTTATTAAAAGAGAAATCAGAGGGATAAAAAGAAGCTTTATTGAAAAAGTAGCATGGAGCGCAATGCGACTGAAGGCCGAAACATCCCTGTGATGGGTGTCCAGCAAGAAATATCCGGTCTTTAGTAGGGGATATGATCTCCCCTGACTGCTAGGCAGGTTTCACAGCGTCTGCCCATGCTGAGAATGAGGGTGTCAATGAGTTGTTGAGGCATTGCTGCGCCCATTCGTCTTGCAGCGCCAATCGAAGCTCCGGAATCGTTACTGGTGGTAAGGTACGAGCTGCCAAGCGTCTGCCTAGAAAATCCCATACATGCTCGATGGGATTGAGATCCGGAGATCGTGCCGGCCAATCCATACGTTCAATATCCTCACTCTCTAAGAGCTGTTCGGCAGCTACTGTGCGATGACATGGTGCATTGTCGTCCATGAAAAGGAACTGCGGACCCATAGCGCCTCTAAAAAGACGCACATATGGAAGAAGAATCTCGTTACAATAACGGGTCCCGTTGACTGAACCTGCGTCGAAGATGTGAAGGTCTGTACGACTACCAAGCATGATGCCTCCCCAAACGAGAACACTGCCACCTCCATACCTGTCCCTTTCAATGATGTTCGAGGGATGATTGCGGCTTCCCCGCTCTCTTCAGATGAGTATGCGATGAGAATCACTACTCAGACTGAATCTGCTCTCATCTGTAAAGAGTACTCGTCCCCATTCATTGTCTCTCCAATTCCGGTATTCCCGGCACCACAGAGAACGCCTTCTCCGATGGGCAGGCGTTAGAGGTACACACCGTACAGGGCGACGTGCAAACAGACCACTACCGTGCAGTCTTCTGGCCACGGTAAAACGCGATATCGGTCGTCCAGTCGCCTGTGTCGTGTGTCTAGCGATTTCTTCCGCTGTCTGCCGCCTGTTTCTTCTGGCCTGTAAGGCAATATACCGGCCATCTGCGGGTGTGGTTCCTCGTGGACGATCACTACTGAACCCCCGGATAGCTGTTCCTGTAGTTTGAAATTGTCTCCAAAGTCGTGAAACGATGCTGTGAGCAATTCCGAACTCTGCAGCCACACTTGTCACACTGCGACCTTCCTCCAACTTCCCAATGATTCGACCTCGGGTAAAAGCATCCAGATGTCGTCTAACAGATTGATTATTCGCCATTTCTCGCTGAGGCAGCAACTCGGTGTGATTTTAACTGCTATACGGTGTGCAATCTCTTTGCCAGAAATACTAATCTTACACCGACAACATGCTTTACTACTCAGACACTCCCCTATTACGTCTACCTGCATATCTGCGCATGTGCTACCGTACATCACCTCACTTAATCTCCTGATTGGTCTTTCTGTCCGCTCTGCCTCTTCGTTCAGCTTATATGTTAATTTTTCGACTTCGTCCTTAATTTTAGCACACCAGTGTACTTGTTCTAATGACATGTATGGTTACTTATCAGATACTTGTGTTCTAATTTTAGATAATTAAATACAAAAGTACATCTGTTAATTACTTTAAAAATAATAAAATAAGTAAAATTTAAATGAACTACATACATAATTTAACTTTTTATGTATATTCTCTATATAATTTAAGTTAAAACAAAAAATTTGCTTTGAAGTTATAAATTAACTAACATAATTTACTTTTTTATCTGTGTTCTCCATGTAATTTTATTTAAAATGAAAAATTTGCTTTAAAGTATTTACTTTCTTGTAGATGTCTACATCTATCCAAAATCCTTTGGAAGAGGATTCTTTAGTGCACACAAAAATAGTAGGAATGTAGCTCATTTTCAGCTGGCGACGATTCGTAAATGGTTGGTATTGAAAACATTCCTCTTCAAAGTGGTCAGAACACAATAAACAGTGAGGAGATTATTTGAAATCCTCATGCTTCATCATTCTTATCCATGTTTACAAAACACTCGGATTTTTATCGATATATTATAAAAGGATTTTTTTCCTGTAATCATCCTTTCTTTTACTGATCGAGTAACCATATACAACAAAATACGATATTTTGGAAAGTAGAATGTAAAAGTGCAACAGCAAAATAGTCGTAGCAATATTAAACAATGAAGCGTTCGGTTTGAGTTAGGCGGTAAGCAAACGTCAACATAATCACTTGTTATCATTATCATGTGATCGTGACGTCACATGAATTGAGCCCATTGGAAAGCAAGAAAATATAATGAACAAGAATTAAATAACTTTAAAAAGTAATCAAAAACGCTTAAAAAAGTCTTAAAAGAATATTATTATGCCAATTATCCACTTTACAATAAGTTCTTAAATTTAATAGCTTTTAAACTGCCCCCCCCTCCCCTAAGTTGATAAAAATAGGTATTCAGACTAGTCTATGTACATATGTATATATACTTATTTAAATATATATAAATAAATCATACAATTCTATAATTAAGAAAAATTCGAAATTATATGAATCCTAGAATACAAAATTCTATTTCATAATATCAATGGTGAATATAAAAAACAATAAAGATCCAACCTTTTCAAACAAAATTAAAAATGTATAAGATAAAATTTATAAAATATCCAAGTGCAACCTCGAATTTAGGATCGATAAGTGAAGTTAAATTAGTTTGATGGCGCAAACCTTCTCCCCCTATTGCAACTTGGTAAACTAATTTGGAAACATTAAAATTCTCAAAAATTTAAATAAGTTAATACCTAAGAAAGTAAGCTATTCGCCATTACATTCTGAAAGATATAACATAAAAATGTTACAATTCTAAAACAACTAAGTGCATAATATAACAGAACCATAAAACATCAAAGATGATGCACCAATCTTTGAAATGGTTGTATAGAAGGAAAAAAACCTCTAGAATCAAATTAAGAACGCAGTATATTCACAAATGAAACACCTTACAACATCAACACACATTACATAAATCATCAAAAACTAACCCAAAAGCATCCTATTAATATATCGAATTGAAGAATGGTATTCAATATCTTAACAAATTTTCATTTCTCCTACATTACTCACAACTCCCACTATAATACCACGTTATAATCCCTCCTATATATATATATATATGTATATATAGTTTTTAATAATCTCCATTAAAGAAACAGAAATGAATTGAATATAAATGCTAGTAATAATAAATTAATAATAAATAAATTACATCATACAGATACTGGAAACTGTAAGAAGATGGAAGCTGCAATACATATATGACAATTTATATAGTATACGATAATTGATCATATAAGCGCCCTAAATATAGTAGAATCTTTAATTTAAATTTTACTTATTCTTTTGAGTTTATTTGGCGAATTTATGGTGTTAAACCATTTATCCTGCTACATGAGAAGTAAAATTTGAATTTACCTATTAACTTAGTTTTAATAGGAAGAATATACTGAACAGCGTACTACCAATTAATATTTCATGTTTCGTACGCATTTTGCAGAAAAAATGAGGAAGAAATAAATACAAGTATTATTTAAAAAGCGTGTGTTATATATATATTTTTGCTTGAAAAAAATTAGGTCCTAATATAAATATTCAAAAAGTATTATATATATCCGCTAACAACAATGTCCGTTATTAAACTGCTCCTTTTCTTAATTAATATTTATAAAATCTTAAAGGGCAACAAGAATACATTCTTTAATCTAATATGTACTTACAAAAGGTTGGGTGTGTATCTACTTTGACTTAAGAGGTTATTTTAGAATAAATAATTCAAAAAACCTGAATTCTTGATAACTATATGCAATTCAGATAAATACTATGATTACATTTAATTATTTGACTTTTTTCTTAGCATGTATACTTATATGGTAAAAATTCGACCCTTTCTTAAACAGTTTGCTTCCTTTTATCAATGTTAAACTGTCTCATTTTGATTTATTGGTTTATAATTTGTTTTCTTCTGAGCAAAATTTCGTATTATAACACCCGAAAAAACATATTCAATAAAACATTAACATGAAAAGTAATTTTCAAAACAAACGTAAATCTAGTGAACTTGAAAATTAATTTTTTGACCTTAAAGTTTTATTCTTGTTTCTTTAGTAACTTACTCACTTTTACTCTGAAATCTGAATTCTATTGTGCAAACATATTATTATAAAATTTCTTTGTTTTTTGCTCCTTTCTAGCTTTTTATTTTTTTCCAGAATACGAGCATTTCCAACAACTCAACTTAACATACAAAACTCGATATTTAATCGTTTCTGTCAAGACGTAATAAATCACGATCAGTCTTCGCTACAAATTCGATTTAAGAAAATAACAAAAAGGTAAATTTCTCTTTCTTTTAAAAAGAATTCTTTTTTTAAATTTGTTTTATATGCCCTTTTTTCTATAATTTAATGTAAAATAAAAGAAAAATATTAATTGGCTTAGAAAGTGATTTAAAAACAATAAATGTATTTAAACAAGAGTTAAAAAAATATACCACTTTCGGAACAAAAATAATATGCAGGCTTATCTTTTAAAATTTATTACTATGCAATCAGACTCCCATACGTTTAAATGGATCTCTTAAAATAACTGATTAATAAAATGTAGATGTATACAGGGAGATTTAAGAATTCTTGAGGCCCTGGCCCTTACGCAAAAGCAGGCCCTGGGCCCCCTACACAAATGTAGGCTACACCCATGACCTATAAATGTAGACAGTGCATAGCATACGTTGTCAAATACTCGTACAAACCCGAAACAAATTAGTGTGTATGACTTACAATCGTTCAAATCGGCTCGACCGACGGCAGCCTTTTGAATCAATGAGTAATAATGGTGTAGACCCCTAGGCTTATAGTGGGACACCGGTCATCACATGTAGCCAGTTGACATATTGTCCGAAATTCTTGGTTTTTCCGGGAATACAAATGGAAATAATATTTGACAGCTCGCATTATTCGAATCTTAATATTATTAAAGCTGAGTCGAGAACCAGGTATGTCCACACCCCCCCCCTTATGAAAGAGGCCATGGGCTTTGCCCAGTTGGCCCATGCCTTAAGACGTACTTGGATGTATATAAACAATCGTCTTTTTATTTCAGCAAGAAATATTATATTCGATGGTCTTTTGAGTGAAATTATAAATAAGTTGAAACAAATATTTCCAGAAATAAATGTGATGGTCTGCAGTCACCCAATGGTACTTTAAAGGGTAGTTGACAAAAAACAGAAATGTGTTCCGAGTCCTGCATCCGCAATGATCTCCACCCGAATTTAAAAAAATCTTCTGCCCACCATATTTAACCGGGCCTGTGTGACATGGCATTTAACGTGGACTAGTGATGTACCAGTGTAGATGTCATTCTCAGGCCTATAATTCAAACCAAGTTTTAACTTTGGAAATATTCTCAACTGCCGTTAAAAATGACGAATGTTAAACCCAATCTAATGTAAAACAAGAGCAAAACAAAATGATTTTCAACTATTTTGTCGCAAACCGGGAAGTCAAATCCAGTGGTGCACGTAAGGGGGGGGGGGGAGTTCCCAAGTCCGGGAACCCCCCTCCAAGCCCCTTATTTTTTTCGATTGATCTTAATCCTAAGTATATAGTACGTGTAGGCCCAGTGGCCGAGTGGTAGCGTATTGCGCCTCCACACCACAGGTCCGGGCTCTATCCTTGGACTGAGCAAAATCAACTCAGCCTTTCATCCTTTCAGTGGATCGATAAATGAGTACCAAACTTGCTTGGGGACTAAACACTGGGTGTTTCTCTTCAGCCTGACGACCTGATCGGGGTGTCTGCTCAGGCACCTCAGGTCACCCAATGGTCACGCATACTGAGATGGGCACAGTAGGCCTTGGACCTCATGGGCTGTTGCGCCACTGAGTTTAGTTTATATAGTAGGTGAGATTTATTTATTTGTTATTAACAATTAATTTTATTAATTAATGCTAATTATTTAATTAATAATTAATTTTTGTACCCGAAAATCGATAAAATCAAAAGATTATGTTGGGCGGCGTATTGGAGCATGATATGAGAATGGTGGACTTTCATGAATTAACATCACTGAATAAAATTTGTTATTTTTTTTACGGTGAAACAAACTATTAAAGTACAAGTTTGAAATTTTAGTAACATTATAATTTTATCTGTAAGTTTAAGATTGATAATTTTTTTTCTGTAGTTTTATAAAATAGCCTCTTTTATATCTTCTCAATTGCATTTATGTAATACTATTAACCTTTCATTTTTATTGTGTGATACTTTATACCAGGAGTAACCAACCCGTTGCCAGCTTTGAATAATTTTGCAGTCCGCGAGATTCATCACAACTAACAAAATACGACTATTTTTTGAAATATTTTTGTTTTTAGCATTTTTTCAACAAATAAATCCCATAAATGTTTCTATTTTATCAAGTTGCTTTTGTTAGTTCGAATCGTTTTTCGAAAATGAAATTTATTAAGCATAAATCGCGCTCAAACTTAACGGACGAAAACCTATAACATCAATTACTATCGTATGTGTAAATACACGCATTGAGATCGACATGCAAAAATTAAGTGAGCTAATATCAAATAATTAGCTAATTCGAGAAGCTAATATCTCACTCAAGGACCTCTTAAGGCATGGGCCAACTGGGCCCGGGCCCATGGCCTCAGCCGCAATGGGGCTTCGTCTCGTTCTCGACTCGGCCTTAAGAGGATCATAATTCGAATAATTTCAAAGGTCAAATATTATTTCCGGTAGTATTCTCCAAAAAAACTAGAATTTCGGACGATATGTCTACTGGCTACATTTGATGACCGTCGCCCATGAACAGGCCTAGGTCTACCTCCTTACACCATCCTTACTTATTCAGTCAAAGGGTAGCGTTCGGTGGAGCTGGTAAGTGCGATTGTATAAATCATCATGCACATTTATTTGTTTCGGGATATTGTCTGTACGAATGTTTGACAACTTTTGCTATGTACTGTTTACTTTTAACGGTGGGTATGTACTTGAACTATGTACTGTTTACATAGGTGTGACGTACATTTGTGTAGGGCCAAGGGCCTCCTTTTGCGTAGGGGCCCAGGGCCTCAATAAGTCTTAAGACGGCCCTGATATTTTACTGATTAAATAAACTAAACATTATCTGATCTGCACTATAATAAGAATATCTACGTTTGTATTACATGAAAAACAATGAAAACAATAAAATATGTCAATCTGTTTTAAGTTTTCACTCCAATAAATGTTTATAACAGATGCAAATCTAATTTACATGTCTAAAAAAAGATATATGTTTTTATATGCTACCCGCGAGGTCATTTGGGTTAGCCACCCATGCTTTATACAAATGTTTATTTAAACATTATTTGTGAATGGTAGAATAGATTCACACACACACACACACCTGCAAATTATTGGATATATTTTCAAGCAAAGTAACATCTAAATTTACACCTGTCCTAAAAAAGGTTCTATACTTTAGAAATATGATATAATTTAGAATAATTTGTCTTAGATTGTAGTCTGCAGTAATGCATTATAGTTAATTCTTAGTCCATTAAATATACCCTTAGCATACTCTCTTTAAAGACATTATAAACATAACTTTTTTTATTTTCGTCAATAGCAAGCGGATTGAATTTTCTATGCCTTAAAGGAGGAATGTGACTTGATTTATACACCGAATAATAGTTTAATTACAAAATTCTAATAAAAAGGTCTTCAAATAGGGTCTAATTTCTGAGTGTTCTCACCCATCCGAAAAGGTCACACAAAAGATGCTAAAGTTAATTTTTCCTCCGTTTCTTTAAAAGAACATTCAAGAGTTAAGTACTAAATGGATTTTCAAAGCACGTGGACGACTAAAATGCGTATTTGACCTCCTCTTATAATAAGATTTTTATTCTTCATTAAGTCTCGCCAATAATTAAGATATTTCGACCCCCGCGTCTTTTTCAAAACTAAGGTGTAACTCACTGAGAAGGTCAAGACTTCCAATCATGGAAATGAGCTGACCTCTGACCAATAGATAATTAATGAAAAACAAGCCATGGCGAGCGTGACGTGTTGATTAATTAGTACCATTATCATTAACCGTGCAATAAAATGCCTTGTACCCTATTTAGCACATCAATCTCTTTCCACAGCCGTAATGTGGAACGTTTAGGACGAAAAACACCCCTAAAAACAAAGCTATGAATATCATATGTTCATATTATTTTTGAAATAAGAAATAAAAGGAATATTTAAGTATTACTCCTGCTAGAGTAGCTGTTTTCGTGAACTGTGAACTCGATTTGCGTGGACGTTGTGGAATAAAGGAATATGTAGGCATCAATGTTCAAATTAAGGATGAAACTGTTATCCTTAAATAATAAGTTTTAAATACATCCGGTTCTGTCTCTAATCTAGTACAAAGTATAAATATATTAATGGAAATCTCGGTCATGTAATTTTTAATGTAATCAATGCTTTTGTGATAATAATTTTCATTACGTACTGAAGTTTTATCCAAATAACTTTTATTAGAGTACAAAACATCTCAAAATGTATTTTCCTCAAAAAAATTTATGCATTTTTATCGGTTTGTATATGGTCAATATCAGACCCAATATTTAAAAAAATAAGGGATATTACTTCCAAAATTTAAAGCAAAAACAGTAACGAAGTCACATAATCTATCATCACTTACCTATTAGACACATATCTAATATTTATGATTCATAGCATAAAAGTATGTAAAGAAATTTCTGATGTTTTTAATTTAAAAAAATGTAAGAGCATACTGAAGATTATATCAAGTGCGTTTAGATAGCATTTCATATATTTAAGATTCCGCAAGTCATGTATCATGTCGATATAGACTGTTACCAAAAATACAAGCAATTTACTTAATTTGCAAAATTTATACACGCATTAAGTTATAAAATTTTGTTGTACATTTGCAAAAAAAAAAAAAAAAATGCAGATTTTTTTTTGTGTCTCATTCGATATTGTATTAATAAACCCGAGAAGGAAGTTCTCTGCTAAATTTTAATCGATTCTGAGAAAGGAATTTAAGAGAGAAAAGTGAATAAAAGTATTAATATATTTCAACTGATATACCCTGAAAATTATAAGACAATTACTATTAATTATGAAAACTAGCCAATTAAATTACTAAAAACTAGTTGATAATTAAAATTTTGCTACAAAGTATTTCAATATTGTTTGTTAATCACTGCTAAATGAAAGGTCTGAAACCTGAATATAAAACGAAGGAATTCTGAATTAAATTTAAAATCATTATTGTAACATAAAACATTCAGTAGTATATTTCAGAATCCCTTATTATGATTAAAAACAAATTTACGCTAATAATTAACTGAATAAGAATTATCTTATGCTCTAAACTCTGGACATTTGAAAATTAGTTTCTCAAATTTATGTAATATTCATTCAAGTGAATATTGTAATATGCCTGTATATTGTTGTGCATATTTTTGCAACTTTTGATAATCTTAGTTGCATAATTGCATTGTTTATCTTAGATTTAAGAAAATAGATTAGTTATTATTTATTTCTATTTTCATAGTATTAAACAATGTAATATCTTTTTAAATTAAACATTTTATTTTGATTTAGGAATGCGAATATTTTGCTCATTAAAATTTTTTCATGGAAATAATTTTTTTAAAAATATTAAATTGAGATACTAAAAGAGATTATTAGAACCTTGTGATATTTATTGATTAATTATTAAAGTAATTTCTTCAATTCTGCTTTCAAACAATCCTTTTGCCAACTTGAAATTAATTCTTTAATAGTGGCCGCAATGTTACTCTGCAGCAAATTCCGTCATTGTGAAACATAGGTAATAAAATGAGTGACAGATTGTCCAATGCCTCTGAACATTCCTTAACCTCATCTTTCTATTTGTTATCATCAGGGCCTTCAATAATTACCCCCTTCCCCTATTTCCTCAGGACCCCCCTTTCTTCTTCAGTTCTTACTTTTCTTGTTTTGTTTCGGGAAGGATTTTCCCTTAACTCTTCTTCCTTAATGGCTTGACAGCCCTAGGGGGAGGGGGGGCTTCTCCTGAAGTTTTCTCCAGGCATCTCTACTTTTGGCAACTGTTTTCCAGTTTTTGATCTTAAAAAGATTTATGTCTTTTTCGACAGTCTGAATCCATCTTTTACGGGGGTCTGCCCTGAGATCTATTTCCCATGGGCTTTGCCAGAAATATTTTCTTGCAACAACGATCTCCATTCATTCTAGCCAGATGCCCAGCCCATTTAAGTGTCTGTAATTTGACAAATTTTACAATATCAGTTTGTTTGTAAATTTTGTGGAGTTCTAAGTTAGATCTTCTTCTCCATGATCCATTCACTAGGATCCCACCTCGAATGCAGCTTTCTCTCGAAAATTCCCAAAGCTTCTCATGCCTTAAAGTTCCCTTAACTCACTTACTCTTTTTTCTTTGTTTTTGCTTTTTGGAGAGTATTAATGCGATTGGGACTGTAATTAATTAAAAATGCGAGTTTTAAGGCATACACATTTATTGCGACAGCAAGAGAGTGTACAAGTGTGGATGTGCAGTGGGGGGGGGGGTGGCGATCGCAGCACCAATAGAGAGAAAGTTTTTCCATTATCCATCACCAATGCACCCACCGTGTCCTGGACTAGCAACCGACAGCCGTAAGGAAAAAATAGTGGCATGTGGTTTGGGCACTCTTTTCCATTTCTTACCTTACGGCATCACCCAGTATAAAAGTATACATTTCTGTTGGAAATGTCTTTTCAACTTGTTCATTATCATATTTTTCATCGCTTATCGCTTTACTGTCTTTTATTTTTCGACATCCTTATTCTTTGTTAAGTCACTTTGTACAAGAACATTGAAGGTTTTCTTCTAAAAACGAATGATTTTTTTCCAGAAAATCATTAATAACATCATGGTAATCAATTTCCATTGTAATATCATTTTGAGGGCATAGCAATATCAAACTGTTAAGCTTTTCATTTTCCATGGTAGATCTCATTTCAATCTTTACTCTCTCGAGGGCAGAAATGCTTCTCTCACGATTCGCTAGGCGCTGTAATTTTAATTTTTTCTCTTTCTTCGCACTCCAGTTTTTTGTGTCCTTAAATCTTTGGCGCCCTGTGCCTGTCGTTCCTAAGCGGAAAAGCGGTCCTGGACGAAAGGGAGTTACAGCGCTGTTTCTGATGTAGTCAAGAAGATTATAAAAGTCAATCTCTCAGAGCTTATCCCCCCCCCCCATTGAAACTTGTGTAATAGGGCATCCACTTTCGGCAGTTCATCCGCATTTTCATTTCCTGTAATACAACAATAAGAAAGAATCTAACGCAAAACGACCATTTTATGATTTTCTTGTAATTGTATTACTTGGCATTGCATTCTACAGACATTTAAATTCTACAACGCATTACAGATTAGGAAATAGAAGTTTGGCAAATATGAATCAAAATGATATGACCGGTCTTCAAAAAATTACTATAAATTTACAATGGTCAATTAAAAATTAATTTCTTATAAAATAGTTAAGAATTTTTTAATTCAAGAGTATATTTTAAAGTAAAAAAATAAATAAAATAATGTTATATGAAGCGCCGGCTGAGTGGTGTGGTTGGTTTGTCACTGGCCTTCTTCACCTAAGGTTGCGGGTTCGACCCCGGCCCAAGTCAGTGGATTTTTCATGATGCAGAAGATCAACAGCGGTCATGCCGTGTGATTATACGGCATGTAAAAGATCCCCAGAGTGTCTAGCTTGGGTGCTCTTGGCAAAATTAAATCCTAGTACAGATTCGCATCGTCAGAGCTCAGGTGTCTCCCTCTGTGGAAGAAACTGGGCGTCAAAATTACCTGTGGCGATTTGTATCCGCTTATATGGTGCCGCACTAAAAAGAGATACCAGCTCCCGGGAAATGTAATAGATCTGCAATGGTAAAACTTCAATCCGCAGCCCGTTAAAAAATTTTTAAAATGTTACTTGAAGCATATTATAATAATTATACTTCAATTCAATACTACTTTGAATCATATTCTAAAAAATAAATTTTTCAAAACGGATTGATTCCAGAAATATTCGATTATATGCAACACATTTTCATCACTAAGATAATTTTGTACTTATCTCTTCTATTCTCTCATTTTATTCTGCATGAACACATTAATAAAATGATCTTTGTAATAGCTACTTCTGAAAAACCGGTATCAGAGGAGCTCTGCGAGCAGTTCTTAAAATATTAACTTAAAGGAACAATTAATCTTTCTAGAAGAAAAATCACTTTTTCTTCGCAGTTTGAAAAACCAGCCAGATTATATCGCCAATGCATAGAAAGGGGGAAATGGTGTATGATATATCTATATTCTCTGAAACAATGGACAAGAAATTGTTCAACTGGTACAAATCTTAGAAGAACTTGTTCCACAGCAGCATATGACATGATATCCACGAGTTAAGCTTAAGTGTGTCCATCGATTAGAACAAAGTGTCAGGATCACCAACACAATGCTCTGGACCACCCCATTTAAAAGTGACCTCGGGGTTGAGTAGCACGAGACAAAGTTTGACTGCTCGATTGACACGATCCTTCTTGGTGTCACTAAAGGGTCCGTAAACTTTCTGACTGTTCGAATTGAGATCCTTGAGATGTGACTTTTGAGATAAGGGAGACGATTAGAGAGAGAGAGAGAGAAACAGAAGTGATTTATCACCTTTCAAGGATCCCCGTTGCTTTTATGAAAAGAGTCAGTTTGATAGAATTTTGGTAAAAAAGAATATTGACGTCTTGTTTTGCAATGAATTATTCAATCTCTCAAGAATTGAATTATTTTTCTTTAAAAAATAATGTTAGAACTTTCGAGATTTCAAGCTGTTTTATCTCGGTAATATTCTTGTGCAAACAAAGTGCTATTCTAAATTCGTATAAAAAAGGTATTGTGGGGGTGTCGGTCTAATCGGCACCCCTCTCTCTCTCCGTCTTGCCTGGCTAAAGGTGTGGGGGAAAACAAAGCATTACCAGCAACTTCCATAATAACAATTAGTTTTATTTCTCTTCAAACATAATTAAACAATCACATGCGAAACTACGAAAGGAAACCTAGGAGTGATATAAAAAGCGTTATCTAATCTCAATGTATAACTCTAAGTAAACCCGACTGCGTGAACTAGATAAGGAGAACAAGCGCTAATGAACCGATAACTAAATGTAATTTCATCTATCTTCGATCCCCTCCATCTAATAGTTTAATCTCTTAGCAATTACTTCCTTAATTCGCGCTATGTTTGTGAATGAAATATTTCAATATTCAAACTTACGTAACAGCTCCACGGCTCCTTCTATCTTACATCTACAAAACCTTGACTTCATATAGTCACACTAATTTAAACATCATGGTTTCTTCTTGAAAGGCTGTGAATTAATGTGAATGCTAGTCCCATAGTTTCCCTAAGAGGGTTAGAAGAAAAATGACGCGAATAGATCCGTCACAGTATTAAATAATTAAATTAAGTAAAAATAGTTATCCTCTAAAAATACTAAAAGTTTAATCTGCAAAATAATTTAATGAAATAGATGAAATTCAAAAGTGCTTTTGTTATGAATGAATGAAAATATCCCATTAGGCCAATTCGTCATTTCGTAACGATATGTAAAGCGTCATACAACGAAATAGTAAATAATTATTATAAATAATTACGATAAACTATTTTGGAAGTAATTCTGATTAATATAGCTTACAAATAAGAATTTAAATATCAATCCTTTAAGAGTGTAACACATCTGGTGGCTCATCAATTTAGATAAAGACAACTCATTTTTTTGTCTTTTAGAAAACTTTTATTGTGGAACGACACGGACATTAAGAAACACGTAAAAAACATATATTATTAAAACTTAGGTTGTATTATTAGGGCAACCGACCCTTCAATTCCATCTTACAACTATAGTAGAACGTCGTTTATTCGAACGTTTATTATCCGGAGCGTCCAATATCCGAACCAGAATCCGGATACGTTTTCGAATAGTGCAATGCTAAACATTTGTTTCCTGCGAGGCCAAAAGTGAAGGGAAAACCCAAGGTGATGGATATTTGGGGAATTTCAGTTGTGTGATTTGGTAAACATCTGCGCGGAATATTAGGTCAGTTTGTTTCCAAATGAGGGGTGTATACGTGTTCTTTTGTTGAGTTTTGTTGATGTAGAAACCTGGATGGCATGCGATGCAGAAGACTGTTGATTTCAAATGCTAAATAATAACGAGATTGTGACTTCCGTGCAAGAAAAATCCGACCCTGTCAAAGATGAAACGGAGGAAGACGAGGACAACAATAACGAAAGTAGTCAGGGTCCATCAAAAGCTGACGCCTTTCTGGGTTAGAGATAGCTATGGAGTGGTACCGAACAACAATCATAGTACTGTCCTACTCAACTACTGCTGCTGAAGAGAATCAGACATTGCAGTGAGAAAACGAAGGTGTACAATGGTACAGCGAAAAATAAGAGATTATTTTCCTCAATCAAAGTAATATTGTGATATTTTGCACCTATTTGGCTTTTTCTTCAAGCACGTTCAGCGCATGTGATGATTTTCAATATTTGTATAGTGTCCAGTATCATATACTGCATGGATCGTATTCGGTTTTCGGTTATCCAAACATTCGCGTATCCGAACAGTGTGTCGTTTCTTAGGTACTCATCTGAATGCTCAACCAACAAATCTGCAGTTTTATCATGTGCTAGAAGTTTATTGGATTGCATTTTTTCTTCCTTGAGAGGTGTGAAGAACCTGTAGAGCTATCGTCTCTACAACTCATATTACAAATTTTTTTAATAACCAATAAGACTTTAAGTTCTAAACCACATGTCTTTATCACCAGCCTCTAACATTTACTCTTTGGTATAAATACATGTAAAATATAATGCTAATTGAAAGGGAAAATAAATTTCAGTTATTTTCTGATACGAAAGAAAGGTATTTAATTTATTTCTGCTGAGCACATATTAGCGCTAGTAACAAACACTCTTGGTTATTCACTGAAAATAGAATGCAAAAAATGTAAGTATACCAACCATTCGGATTCTAAATAAATTTCTAGATTGAAATTTTCAGAGCAAAAAAATAATTATTTACTATACAAAACTTCTTTTACAAAAATAATAAATGAATTAATAAATTTACACATAAGCTTTTGAATTTTGAACGGTCTCAAAGTGATATTATTGAAGGGATCGAAACAGTTTGATTATTTGTTATGCTTAAATTATTCTTTTTTTAAATATTTCCAATGTTTGTAAGAATGAAATTATTTCAATGACGAAATATAAAATTTTTTGACCAAATTGCCCCTTAGCATTATATTAAAATTAAAGGCGGATTTGAATTTTTAAATGAAATTTTGATTTATAATTTAGATATTTCTCTCCATCGTTAAGCTTTTATGTAGTTGTTTTCGAAATAAACATCCCTTTAGGCGAAAGGATATACAGATCGTAATAGAAAAAGCAAAATTATGGATAGAAAAATAACACCATCTCACTAAGAATTCATAATAATGAGAAGGGGGAAAAAAACGAATTATATTTTGCGGCTGCATGAGTTTTAAAACATAAATTACCCTAAAAACTAAATTTCCGTGCTTTGATATTACAAAATTGTCCTTTATTTTTTTATAACTTCATTACACTTATCTCAAAGTTGAAGGTTTTGATACTGAAAGTAATATGTCATAATCCATCAAGTCCAAGACCTTCACCAAGAAATTTAATGTTTTCCGTGAAATCCTACCTCCGCAGCATCATAGCGTAAAGTTTAATATGCAAATGGAGTGTAACGCACGTAATTGATGCAAAGTTGATGAAGACTTAAAAATCTGATATCAAAAATAAAGAGCAATAACAACAGCAAAATGGCGAGGAGCTGCGCTGTATATTAAAATTCGGTAAAAACAGTAGCTCATAAAAGCTTTGGCGTGAATTTCGGCAAGGTATTTGCAATCATAGAAATCGTGACTTATTAGACGTCGGAACTTAAACGCTTTTATCGGTTAAACCGTAATGCATGTCGATTTCCGTGCGTGTAATGTTGCATGAGCGTGAGGCACGCTTCAGGAGTGGGGAGAAATTTGTCCATCACGAACGACATCAAAAAACGTTGCTCCTCCCTCCCCTCTATGAGGATTGCATAGACAGGTTCATTTTTCCTCTTTTAATGACTGCTTTACTTGCTATTGAATGCTTTAAATCTTAAGCTCGGAGCATTAGAAAGGTTTTGTGCTTTCTTGACTGCAGAGTTTAAAAATTTTCACAGCTGGGCTCTTCACATCCCATTAATCGTCAGAAATTTAAAGTATTTATCATTTTGAAAGCAAATTACAATTAGTTTTAAAAAAATGAAGCAATTTTTTTTAATTTTATTATAAATTTATAGTTTTTCACCATATAATTCGTTTTTGGTAATAACACGTATAACAAAAAATATATATTTACATACATTAATATTCGTAAAAAATTTCAGTTTTATTTACAATAATCGAATGTAGGAAAAATAGTTGTTTTTTAATTTCTGAAATATATGACACAACAGCTTTCTTTAATTCTTTAAAAAAAAAATTTTAATATTTAACTGTTTTATCAAATGCAGTCGGGGACCCCACCCCGATTTAACAAACCTTTATTTAACGAATTTTTCTTTTTCCTCAATTAAAATGGAAGCAAAAAACCCTTATTTAATAAAGAATTAACGAATTATTTCAGCAGCTGAAAATTTTTTTTCATTGGTTTGTATTAGAAAAAATTGGATTTTTTCAAATGATGTATCCTTTTTGCCCGGAAGATAAAAAGACCTTTCTTGTAAGCAGAAAATTTCGATGCAAAGAAGTGAGGACCATTATTAGACTTTACAAGCGCAGACGACTCATGAGTGTAACCCAGTGGAGCACACAAAGGTGTATAATCAATCGAAAAAAATCCTAGACCTAGATTTTTTTCGATTGATTATACTCCTATTTATGTAGTACGTAAAGTTTAATTTTGTTTTTGTTATTAATAATTCATTTTATTAATTAATACTAATATTTATTCAATAATTACTTTTTACTGTTTTTTGTTCACGAAAATCGATAAAATCAAAAGAATATATTAAGCGGTGTATTGGAGCATGATACGAGAATGGTAGAATTTTGACTCTGGATCCTACACACCCTCCTTGAAAAATTCCTGTTTGCGCCACTGGTGTAACCTATCGTGTGCGTCTCGAATGGGACAGGAAATCCATATCTTATCTCATCCCAATCCATATCGCAGAGGATATTTTAAGATTTTGATGATTATGATACATTTGATGATGAACTGCCTATCTAAAGTTGAGGAAATTGTTGATTTGTCGGAGCCAAAGAATAGCGATTCTAATGCAGAAATTGGTAATAAAACTCCTATCAAAACTTTTACGTCGTCTAATGTTTTATATTGTTTGCAAACTGTGAAAACATACCTCTCTCTTATGCAGCAGGATGTAAATGTGATACAGAGTTTTCTTCTACACATAAAGTCATAAAACAAGTCTTTTGAGTCAGGAATCAAAAAGATTGTCAGACATCCGGCATTTTAAACTTTCTAATTAACTGGAGTTAAATAATTTACTAATAGTGTTTTCAGCTGTTGAACAAAAAGTGTGTGGTTTCTAGCTATGGATATTTTTTGTGTAGTTGCTCATAGAATATCCAAAAGGTAAGTGCTAAAATTTGTCTTTTGCTTGAACCCCGATATAACAAATAACCCCGAATCAACGAACAAAATGTTCGGTCCCGATGAATTCGTTAAACAAGGTAACTGAATATGGCAACAAAACCCCCTTAAATATATTTACATTTAATTCAGATTTAAGTTAAAAAAAGAATTTGATTAGCAAAAATAGATCGTTTCCTATGTGAAATTTTTTAAGAGTTAACTATATTGACACGCAACAATCCACATAATTTTTATCCCAAATTTTTATTTGTTATTTAATTACGTACAATAATCTAAGTCCGCAAATTATTACATTCTTTTATTATATCTATGTAAATTTAAATAAATTCAATGTAGTAAATGACAGCTACGGATAATTCTGCTCTTTAACGACTTTTTATTATATTGAATTGAATGGCTCTATCATTGGTTGCGTGGCTACCGCGAACGTGGTCAGAGCGGACACATAACATTTCGTGATCTGAGCGGACGCTATGAAACTCATCGCGGTTAGAGCGACACATTTTTTCCTCATCTTAGAACAGATTCGATTAGCGAATTACAAGGATAAATACATTTTTGCCAATCAAATTTAATTATTTGTTTTAAATTATTAAGATATTATAGTGCGAAGGCATTTTAAAAACTTAGCGAAATGCAGTAGCGCACACAAAATTTTTTCAAGGGGGCAGTCCATGTCGAAAATCCCCCAGCTCGTATCATATCTCAAGAGAACACCAATTGATTCTTCCAATTTTGTTAACAAAAAACAGTAAAAAATAAAATATTGAGTTATTAATATTAAAATAAATTGTTAATAACAAGTACTTAATTAAATTTTACGTTATATATATATATATATATATAGGATTATCATCAATCGAAAAAAACTCAAGGGCTTTGGGGGTGTCCGGACCCCCAGGACACCCCCCTTGTGTGCGCCATTGGCGAAATGTAATAAACTTTTAGAGAAATATTTAAAATTTAATAGTATGTAGCAATATAATGAAGTGTATGAACGAATTTCGGAATTTTGTGGACAACTGTATTTTAGAACCAAATAAATATTAGAACAGGTGCAATTACCATAAAATTAATTAGTTTCATTAATGTATAAGCAAAAATAAATACTAGAAGTAAAATACAAGATACAAGTAAATAAAAGAAAAATAAATACAAGTAAATAGATACTAACTAACCTTTATATAAAGGCATAGATATCATTTAACATTGGATTTAGTTCAACCTAGTTACAAAACTTAAAGATTTGAGACATTTTGATTAGATTTTAGAAGCAGTATTTATTCTTGTTATTCGATAATCGAATCTGTTCTAAGATGGGGGAAGGAATGTGTCCGCTCAAACCGCGATGAGTTTCAAAGGGTCCGCTCAGACCACGAAATGTTATGTGTCTGCTGTAGCCACGCCTCCCTATCATTAACCAATTTGAATAACGGATCTGATTATCTAAATAATTATAAAATGAGAATTCTTTGTTATTATGTAGTTTGACATTACAATAGAATCTTCTATTTATAAAAAATTAAAATTTGTCCTATGTGAAATAATTTTTTAAATACATTTTTAATATTTATATGTGGAATTATTTAGGAGAATTTGAGCTATAATATATAAATAACATTTATAACTTTAAAAAAAAAGAATAACAACATTAAACAGTCGATATTGGAGACAGATGTTCGGAATCCTTCAAAAATGTTCTTTTTTTCCTTTCCCTTACTATAGATTTAGAGTAATGAAATTGCATTCTTACAAAATGCGCACATCTAAATGCATTATCTTGAGAAAATCATATGCAAAAAATCTTAGCCGAACAAGATTTTTTTTTTTTTTTTTTGCATTATAATTTGCAAGAAAAAACATTTCTAAACCTCTCAGTTCCGACACTGATATTATCAAGAGCGTACAACCCTCTACACCGAGAGCCTCCTTGACTGGCCATTAAAATGAATTATTTCCGAAACCTCAACTGCCATGTCTCATTTTCCACAAATTCTTTTTTAAACATTCTTTAAGATTATAACATACATTTGAATACATTTCCCTTTTTTTTTTTTTTTTTTTTTTGAGAGAAGAAAAGAAACATGCACATTTAACAGATTAGCAAAACTGGTCACTTTCGTCATACAATATTTATTTTTAGCGATAAAAAAAACATGGAAAAATCTGCAAAAACCGGAAAATGGAATTCTCTCTTCATACCTGGCTATGACATCATTGACTAATTCCGTCATTACAACTAAAAGGGCGCATTAAACTTTGCATTTTTATTACATCACACTTGAGGTTTGAAGATGGCATATAACCTCGAAATTATCGATAGTCATATATGTGTCGTTAAAGGCTTCTTCAAATGCATTCAACTTATTCAGATGCCATCACGTATTTCCATGGGACAATACAGACACTTTGTCACCTGTGATAAAAAGCTTCTTTCACAGCAACAGTTGAGAACAAAGCTTCTATCGGGTCAAAGTTTGAAGCCAATAACTTCGAAAAGAACTCGAAGAGATTTATGTAGTCCGCTTTTTTATCCTCCATGAATGGTGCTTTTTATAACACTGTATATTTATATTTGTCGCTGATGGGCTTTAATAAATGACTAAAATGCACAGTTTAAAGAAAACGTGTTATTTCTTTTAATGGCTCTTCTTGGAATAGTCACATTTTACATAAAAAGACAAAAATACAAGAGAGTTTCTTACACATGTCCACTTTTTGAAAAGAGGAATGAAAAACTTTATTGTAAGCGTTTTTGTTACTTTTTATTAATGTATGTATTTATTTATTTTCGAGTTTAAGCTGTTGATGTAGACTTCATTTAACAGTTATTGAAAATTCCTGCAAGTTGCTTTTTTTTATTAATTGTATTTTAAAATCAGAACATTAAATTTTTTACGGGAATTTCTGTATTAATTTAATATTGGTTATTTTAAAAATAACTAAACAAACAACATTATCAATAAAGAGCATAATTAATAATTTTATAGTATTAAAAAATACCTTCTCTTCTTCTTTTTATTTTAGTTTCGAAATTAGCGTATTCATTGTTAATTTAAGAAAGAGAAAACTCAAAATTATATAAATTCTTGTATATTTTTACTGAAATATATAGATTGTATTTAATCAGTTCTTCTAAGTCAGTTTTTTCGAAACGTGCATTTTCATTTTCTAAAAAAGGAACTTAATATAGAATTCTAATATTTCTTATTATTATAATGTGTTTATCTTTAATTATATTAATTACATACCTACCATTAAATGTATTCACATTTCAGGTCATATACAACGCGAAATATATTTTAATAGCTAAGAACTTGTTTCAAATAAAAGATAGAGAATTTCCGGTTTAAAAGATTATGTAAATTACAATTTCAAACATTTTGCTATCCTTTATTGCCCGTTCAAAAGAAATATTTTTGAAAAATTGGGTCAAATGAATGCATTGTAAAATTATTTCTTCTTAATCTATTATATAATAAATTTTTGCTTGCTCTGTTTGCAATATAACAATCTGAAAATACTTTTACATTTTTATTATTGATATTTCCTATTTTTATAACACATCATTATACTGTTAGATTGGGATGATAGCCTTTTTTGCTCCATATCCCACAAAAATAATAGCTATAACAGTAACTGGCAGATTTGAGATGCAACTTGTATATTCTATCATGTTAAAAAAGTATGATTTGATTTTCATAAAATAACTTTTCCAAGTTTTTTTTCTTTTTAAAGTTTTTGCAAACCATTCTTCACGTTACTTTATCTGGTTGAATTATTACTTTTTAAAAAAAAAATGCATTGTATAATTCTTTACATATTTTAAAACTTTTATTTATACATTTTATTGAAGACGCTTTGTTATATAATCTGCCAACATATGAAACGTGTTCAGCATAAAAAAATGAATTAAATTTTTATAATATGCCATGGCACATTTTAACTATTCCCAGGCTTCAATTTTTCAGCCTTTCTTAATTAGCCGAAAAGAGCTTTATAAAAAAAGACCCTTTCTTAAATAACACCTTTTGCTTGCTTCCTACATTGTCGACCTCATCCTTTTAACCCTTTTAACCCTAAGATTTAAGTATTCATTGCAGAGTCTGACATGCAAAACGAAAGTGGGTGTTCTACGTAATAAAGCTATTGAATGTTTTATATCAGCCGCCAATTTAAAGTATTAAGGTACCGCTCTCTTTATATTCTGTCTTAAGATATGAAATCAATTTGTGTGTGGATGGAATTTATTATTAGACAATTAGATGTATTTTTTAATAAAATGTAACTAATAACTTATACCTTCTTTTTAAAATTATGATTTTATTTTTAGTTATTGTTTCTGAAGGAAAAAAAGAACCGTAAATTTGGAAAGGAGGAAATATTTAATATCCTAAAACTACTAATATAAAGATAAAATGAAAAATATGTGGGGCATATGCTTTAAGCCAGCGTTTCTCAAGCTGTGAGGTGCGCCATTTCATTAACCGTGAAAGTCCATTTCATAAACCGCATTTAAAAATACGTTTTACATTACAGATAAGATATATATATATATATATATATATATATATATATGTTAAATCATTTTTATATAAAAAATTCGATACGAAATCATTATACTTTTCCTTCAATCATTTCACTCTCTTCAGGCAAGAGCTTGACTTTTCAAGTCCCCCCCCCCAAAAAAAATCATTCAATATAACCTTGAAGGGGATCCGTCACAATGTCTTCCTAATAGATTGAGCCCAAGCTAACCGAGTTTAAAGTGACAGGAGAAACCAAGACATTTTTATTTTTTATTTTAGGTGCATCAAAAAATCTAAATAGCTCGAACAAGATCAAATATTAAAAACTACTATAATTCTAGATCAATAAGGCTCTTCTAAATATTTAAACATTTAGTTACAGTTTCTAAAATTTTTTTTTATAAGTAATTGATAAAGTTGAATATTAATCAATGATCGGACATAGAAAATGAAAATCACAAATATGAATTATTCTCCAAATTTATCTAACGTTTTAAAATTATTCAGCAGTTTATTAATTTATTCAAACAGAGTTTTTCGGAATACTTTTATTTTATTCAAGCATGTCTAAGAATAAAGATGTGGGCATGGTAGCCTAGTGGTCAAGGTCACTGACTCGTGGCTGGCTTATCATGAACTCGAGCCTAGCACCGCTGAAGTAGATGGCGCTCCGCCCTGCAGAGGGAGCGATGCCCGTGAAATAAGTCGAGGCTCAAGCGTCCTCCCAATGGTGTTGCGTGGAAGTTGGGTGATGGGGCGCCATCTCAGTTGTCGTCCTCGTCACTTGACCGTAACACAAGATTGCGAGGTCCGTTGCCAGCGGCGAAACGAAAACATTACGGCGACCCTGCGAAGTCAGGTTTTGGGCCCCAAACCAGATCTTACGAAGGATTGCAAAATCATATAATCAAGTTTTGGGCCCCCTAGGAATCTTCGCGATACGGGGGTTGCGGGGGTGTAACGTATGCCACTGTCCGTCGCTAATAGCCCTCGTGCCTCCTTATACTGTGACGTTGATATAACTTTCACTCTCACTCAATAAGAATATAAAGATATAGTTATAATACAACACAAGTAATTCTTGAGTTCTCAAAGCTTTGTAGTATTCATAAACGATTTCGAATTGGCTTTTATATGTATGTTTCACAATTAGATATGCATATACTTGCCACATGCATATGTAGATTTTATTTGGGAAGCCATAAATATTACTATATGGATATTGTAATGGAAATATTACCACATGGATATTTTAATGGAAACATTACTATATGGATATTATAAAAGAAATATTACTGTATGGATAAATAGATATAGAAATTATTTTTAAAAAATGTCGTTTTGACCAACTAAGTCAGTGATCCCCAACTATTTTACTGCCGCGGAGTGATTAACATTTGATGATTTTACCACAGCCCGTTGAGACGGGGGGGGGGGGGCGTTGATTGTTTATATTTTAGATTGTTTTGATTTCATAATTTTAATTTAATTCTATTTAAACAAGCATTCAGTATAAAATACAATCACACAAAAAATGAGCATAAAGAGATTTAACATGGAATATAAAGAGATTTTCAAAAAGGTTCACGCATACCTGAGAGAAATACACCGCAGTAAATAAAATGATAATAATTTAATGTTCCTTGTGTGACCCGTTGCTATTTGATCTACGGACCGGAGGTTGGGGACCACTGATCTAAGTCACTCCAATTATAGGCCCGGCTTGGTTTTTTTTCTTATCAGTCGTTATCAAATACAGATCTTTATATATTATAGGTTTAATAAATTAAATAATAATAAAATTAAATTCAAAAATTAAATAATTTTACAATTTTAAAGTAGAGTTGAACGAGGGATTCGTATTTTAGTCGTCATAGCTTCCCAAATCAGGTCAAAATTTTGTATTCTAGAAACTCAAATGAGTGAGCGAGTGTTTGTTAACGTCGCGCTAGGGCTATAAGCGATGGATCTGGTAATCTGAACAATGGTCAGGTGACGAGGACGACACCTGAGCTGGCATGAACTAGGCCACGACAGATTTGATATACATTAGCGCCTGTAAACAGCGTATGTTTAGTGTCCTCAGGTTTCAAACCTGCAACTCGTTAACTCTGACCACTAGACTAACACGTTCAAGTGGATATATTCAAACTAGGTATTGGAGTTGTATGCACTTTATTACATTTTACTTAATATGTAGAAAACAATATTTTTTTAGAACAATAAATAGTTTTAAGCGCTTCGTTACAAATACTTTAGTACTTAAAATGAGCAGTTCGATGAGGCCGCAGTGGCCGAGTGGTCTAGGCATCGGATCATGGCTAGCATGTCATGAGTTCGATCCTAGTACCACTAAAGACCCGCCGTGTAGGGGAGCGATGCACGTTAAATCTGTCGAGAGCTCAAACGTCCTCCCGTTGGTGTGGTGTGGTAGTTAGGAGAGGGGGTGCCAGCTCAGGTGTCGTCCGCGTCACTTGACTATGGTTCAAAATTACGCGGACCGTCGCCAAAAGCCCTCGTGTTGCTAATGTGCGATGTTAATATTCTCTCACTCTGAGCAGTTCGATTAGTTTTTCCACCGTATGTGAATCGTAATTTGCATATGCCTCTCTCCCTCCATATATTTTACCTTTTTCTCAAATTTAATTTCGATTTTGTAACATAATAGTATTTTTTTTTTTAAAAAATTACATTATTGAATACGTTTTATTATAATTAAGAAAACTTTATAATTTGATTAGTTTATTTCTAGAAGAAAAATTATTATTTTTATCGGAAGTTGTACAGTTTTCTGGTGCGAAAAAATAATGTACTTGTTGAAAAATCAGTTTGTTTCTACAAATGCAAAAAAAACCAACAATTTTTTTAATTTTTTTTTGCAAACATGGCAATTTGATTTCATTTTGTTTCAAATTAAACAACATTAAAAAATTATTGCCCGTTTAATTTAACTGGTTAATATTCAGTTAATTCGCTTATTGATTCATTAGCTAGTTTTTAGTGAATTGCAACACATTCAAACATCTTCCAATGAAAACCATTTCCTCTTGACGTAATAAATCACATGATGAGATACTCAAATTCAACTACCCGCGAACCCTCTCCAAACATCTGTTGCCTAACTTGCTCTAAAATAACCGATCATTGTTATTTTTAGGTATATTATACATACCCCCAAAAAACCCTGTTTTGAAAAACACTTTGTAATGAAATGCAATGAAAATATCATTTCTTTTGAGCGTATTTCTTAGAGATATCTTCTCAGATGGTTGATCTTTCGACCTTTCAACTGAAAAGGTTGGAGCAAGAACTGAAGAAACAGGAAATGGACATAAATGTCAGCTCTTGTTTCTTTAATCCCAGTTAAGAAGCACAACGCGAAAGGACAAAATAAACATTAGGGAAACAAAAATGCTTTTTCTTGTTTACGTAATGTATGAATATCGAAGGTCAGAGGTCGTTATTTCAGAATACTACGAGGTTGAACTCCTAAAAGTGATGACAAATCGCATTTCTTTTTTTGTTCATAGACTTGTTTTGAATGGATTGGTGAGATAGTTAACAATGAAATTGGATAATTAATAATACACATATTACGGTTGATTACCCAGGAGTATTTCCGGATACTTTTTACACAATTAGAAAAATGAAAGCTGTTAATGTGATGTTTATTTTATTCATTATTCCATTCTTAACAAAATAAGTGATGTTTTTTTTAACATCCTTTTATAAGCTTCACTTGTATGTAACGGAATCTTTGAACTCAATTTTTACCCACTTTAAAAGGTCAGATTAATTCAAAATTTTGCTTACTTTTCCAGGATCGATGACAATACAATAATTTAATAATTTTGTTCCATTTTCCTGATCAGGATTAACGATTTCCCGATTTTTTTTTTACTACGAAGAAAAAAGTTTAACCATATTTTCTAATTCTCCATAAAGGCTATAATAAAATGAAGTTTTATTAATTGTGAGAGTTTTTTGAAGTGAAAACTTCTTTAGCGGCGTTGAGCACTTTTTGGTAGGGGAAAATTTTATGGGTTCGCGTCACCGACATACTCTGACTGGTGCACGCGCAGTGTGCTGTTCACCTTGGACACTTTTTGGATGGGGGAAATCTCGTGCTTTCGCGCCACCGACATCCTTATAGCAGTATATCTGTAGCTATACAGCTGACGTATAGTGCTGTGTATATCTTATAAGCGAAATTCAATGGATTTAGTGAAAAGTTCAATGTGTATATACTGTGCTCGTGTTGCTCGTTGCGATTCCGAGAATGGGCAATAGATATTAATGGTTGTCGTTTATATTTCGCCTGGAAAATCTATGAGACAGATACAACAATTTTTATTCGAAAATTTGATGATTTATACAAAAGAAGGTTCTGAAATACTCGAAAAAAGATTTGGTGAAAAATATATGATAATGTACCGATGATTTTAAGTGGAGACTTCAATATTAACTTTGCAGATGATAAAAATCTACCACTAATTGAATTTCTAAACGAAACACTTAATTTAAATATGTCCAATGATCGAAAACTCAGTACTACAAAATATAAAACGACGATCGATGCGGTTTTTACACGCAATACTTAGATAAATTTGAATCAAACATTTTCCTTTCTTACTTTAGTTAATATTAGCCTATTGTATCTTTTTTAGAACAAAATGAAATATTTGAAAGTACAAAAAGTCTAAGTATTGTTAAAATTAATGATGACAATGATGCAAACAATTAAAATAATGTTAAAAATCAAGTACATTGAAATTTAAGTAAATACAAATACTATCCATAAATAATATGATTGTATATTAATTGTTATTTCAATTGAATTGTGTATTTATATTTTGTCATGATCTTTTACAGCCCATAATATATTTGAATAATAAAAAACCATATAAACATGTGCATTTGGTTGTTGCTCGGAGTGTCAATAGATGTGAATACCAGATTGATGTTGATAATTTTAATTCAAACATTATGAAATTTCAAATTTTAATACTGAAAGGTCTAAGTTTTCACTTCTATCGGCAGTCTCTATAACTGCCAATTTTTTTTTAATCACAAATATATTAAGACATATAAAACAAAATAAGATGAACAAATTTAAATCTTTTGTTCATTTTATAAATTCATCTCATATGCTTTTGTTATAATTATAAAAATCCCTAATCAGACTTTATTGCTTTCTTTGATACAGCAAGGAATATATAAGAATGTCAATTATATCTTTTCCAATAAGAATTGTTTCATACTTTTTCACTTGTTTTGTCATTTATTAATTTATTCTAGTTTGACAACATTTCATCCTTGACCTTTAAACCTTAAGTATTCAAATTGTCACCGAAACCAAACTAGTTAATTCAAATGAAGAATTTTATAAAAAATATCTTTACTTAATAGATTCTCAAGTTTCAAAGTTTAGTTTTAATAGTGTTTTCCCTATTTTTAATCTTAAATTTCTTCTTAATTTTATAAAAATCTCCAGTAAAATTAAGCCAAAGGATTTCACCTTTTCAAATAGTGTTATTCTAAATTATTAAGATTATTTATTCAATTTTTAAATGCTCGAAAAACACGCTTAATACTTTCTGATCTTTTAATTCCCAGGATATAACGTGAATGGCGAGAGGTGTGACATATTAAATATGTTAAATTTTAAAGTTTTCCTTGTGACATGTGATGCCATTCTATAGTGGAGTAACGGAGAATATTAGGGCCCCTCCCCCGCAAAGTCAGGTTTTGGGCCCCAAGCCGGATCTTACAAAGAATATCAAAACCATAACGCAACATAGGCAGGGGGTTTACGTTATGCCACAGCTATTCCACAACATAATTTGCTACTTCAAGTATCTTTCTGAGTATGGTTCAGAACTGTTAGGTGTATTCATCACACAAATGGATTTTTAAATAGGATAAAAATAAACAACGTCAGGGAGCTTTTAATAATCGAATCACATCATTTTCTCACAGTTAAGAAAACAAGTTTTTTGTATTCCATGAAAGCTAGTAGTTACATTGTTTCGCTCCTTTTACCGTGGATTTTCAAAAATATATAACCTTAAAATTAACTGTCACAAGACCAAACGAAAGATATACACTTCATGTATTGAGTAGCTTGAACAAGCCTTTGAGAATTATCAGATTTATCAATTATATTCAAAAACCAAAATGTGACGGCTGAAAAACCTAGCGCTTAATTGCCGATCGTGCATGCTAAAGAAACGTGGGTAGCGTTCTGATTAAATGTGATCTTTACATCACACACACCGCACGAAACACTTTAAAGCTTCTCGAAGACACTGAGAAGGAATAAAAAACAGTGTCGGAACCTATTTGCTGTAAGGTAATAGCTACCACACAAGAGAGTATCACGTTTTAATGAGATATTAGAGATAAAAAAAATATTAGATAACTCCCGCCATTAGGCACTCGATTTAGATTTTAATGCCAAATATACTTTACCGTATTTCAGTTACATATTCACCAGTCTCCCAATCCAAGCTTGCATTATTTTACGGACAAATTTAACTCGCTAGTTTTTTTTTTTTTTTTGAAATTTTTTTAAAGTATTTGAATTTTGAAATATATGGTATTGCCATATTCTACCGACAAATTGTGTGGTAACAGTAGGCAGCATGGGGACGACAAATCATCATAGAACATGGAATTATCAAACCACATTTAATCAAAGTAATTCGCAAAAAAGAAAAGAAATGAAGTGCGTGATGTCAAGTGGAGTGAAAAGGGACAAAAAGAGGCAAGAAATACATTTATTAGAGGTATCATTTCAAATCGTATTTCGCATTTTTAAGAGTTGCAAAACATGTAACAGGCGACATATCGTCAGAATGATCCCACTGGGATAAGGACTATAA
This sequence comes from Trichonephila clavata, assembly GCA_019973975.1. Classification (NCBI taxonomy): domain Eukaryota; kingdom Metazoa; phylum Arthropoda; class Arachnida; order Araneae; family Nephilidae; genus Trichonephila; species Trichonephila clavata. Next base: position 193,679 of record BMAO01036130.1, read on the forward strand.
TTTGATAAAAAAGACCCCTACAATAGTTTTTTTGTTGCTTATACATTATTTTGCTTAATTTTTGTATATCGCGCGCCAGCGAATAATTTGGTGTTTAGGACATAATTTTTCCTCCAGTTGCTATCACGTACTAGCACTTAGTCAAAATATTCTAAAGGAAAGATTTTTATTATGTATAGCAATCCACAATAATACATATAATCATCTCAAAAAACACTTTTGAAACATATTTGTCATAAAAGACGGCATCTGAGAACAATCTACTCCTCTCTCGTGCCATTAAAATTATCAATACAGCTTCACCTGACCGGCATTTCGGTACTTTGTCTTTTCAAACTTTCAAAACTTACCTTTAGAGCTAGGTAGCCTTGAAAATAAATTTTAAATAACAAAAAATAACTATCAATATTATTTTATTTATATTTTATTTTAAATTTATTTATTTATTTATTCAAGAAGATGGATTGGCTAAAAGGTTTTTTTCCACGTGTGTGACAATAATAATTAAAATATCGTTATTTGTTACTGCTCTTTGGGTATTCATATTGTTTGATAGTTTTCTGTTTAATAAATAACAATCGCTTTCTCGTTTTTACAATCACACTTTATTACGATTTGTGATGGTAATCACAAAGATAATATTCTGAATGTTTTGAACTGAACGTTCATTTTATTATTTTCTTAAAATTTGAACCATTTATTAAAGAAATGAGTATTTTTTGCACGGACTACTTCAATAGTTCAAATAGCCTGCGGGGCATTTCTCATGAATTGCGTAAGTCAGTAAAGATTAATTGTGATTGATAGTTTTATCATCGGAATTCAAAATACATATTGATGTAAACATTTAATTTAATAACCATATTATGTAGATTTGACTAATCAAGCGCTTCAGTATATGACTGGAGGCTTAGAAACTCCATTTCATGTTGTTCTTACAAATGAATCGGAAAATTATAGCAAAATATGGAAGATAAGATATAGAGGCGTGGAAGATTTTCATTGGAAAATGATTCAAAATTGCGGTATCTATCACCAGTAGTGAAATTCAAAAATCATTCAAGTTAAGTGCATTCAACTCTGAATAAAATTAGTATAATGCAGTCGGCCTATTTAGTAATTATTACTTTTTTTTTACGATTAGTATTTTGTCTTGACTATAGGCTTATGTTATTATACACAGAAACTTTTTGAATATTAAGAAATAGCTAAAAATTCCGAAACAAATCCTTATTAAATAAAAAAAAATTCAAAACTCAATTTTATCTATTAATCTTATTAAAATTAACTAATTATAAGTTTTGTATAATTTACAACTTAAATTTGTACGCTTTCACTTGAGCAACTCAAGCATAAGAGTAAATTTTCCAAAAGTGAAATAAAATGAACATATTTTTATCACATTTTTAAATATTTTCCTTTAGCTTAAAATATAGCATATATTTCTAGCTAAAATATTTATTTCACATGTTAATATAGCAATATGAAAATATATAATAATAATAATAATAATATATTTATTTCTCAATAATGTCAATTAAGTCACTTGTACCTTTTTTCACTGTAGAAAACAACATCAATACAAAATGTCCTTATGACTTTATGGAAAGGATTTTGTAATTTATTTTTTCGTTTACATTTTTAGATAAAACTTTGGAAACTTCAGAATAATCATCTGATAATGTTTTCTTCAGATTGAAATGTAAAATAAAATATTTATTTGGAAAATTGCTCCTAAAATTGATAGATGGCTCGAAGGTTACATAACTGCGCTTTCCGAATAGAAATATTCGTATCAACAAATTGTAAAGCAAAATAAAAATTTCGGTTATTGTTTTTTGGAAAAAAAAAATATTTATAATATGCTAAATTTGAAAGGGAAAAAACGTTTAGCGGAAATAAAAATGAAAATAGGACCACGAAACCTCATCCTAAGGCTGTTCAAACTCTCAAAAAAGTGGTGTCTCTGATCCTAAAAAAATATACGCCGACTCAAAGATTCATTGCATCAAAATTAGGAATGTCTTCTGGCACTATATGTAAAACCATTCATAAAACTCATCTTCTTTTGTCAAAACATATTGCTGAAAGAAAAACAACTTGTAAAAAACTATATGAAAATCATCTATCTGCTGGAAAATGGAAATTTATGTTAATACTCGATGAGGCATGGGTGCATTTAAGTCACTGTAATAAAAAAGACCAATTTTCTATTGCTCAACTGACGGAAATGATGGTACGAAATGGCTTCGTCAGTGTATAGAAAAGTTCCCAAAGGAGTGCATGCTAATTGCAGGATTTTGTTTGACAAGGGCAAATTAAAATTTAAAATAGTCTCAAGTAAAACCAAAATTAATTCACTCTATTATCAGCAGAATATTTTAGCTCCAATTTTTGAAGAAGAAATTCCAGCCTTATACGGAAAGGACATTGATAAAGTTGAGCTTCATACGGACAAAGCTTCTAGTCACACGTCTAAGTCAACTTCCACTTATTTGGCAAAGAAATAATCAAAATCAGGAATAAAGTATATCCCATGTGATGAAATACATGTAAAATCATCTGACGCTTCTCCAAGGACTTTTGTGCCTTCGGTTTTTTAAAACGAGCCTTTAGAAAACGGCACCCAAGAACACTGAAAGGACTTTGGAAATTGGTTCAATAGGAATTTAGTACAATTGGCATGACTGTACTAAGAGAAAATTTACTTTCATCGAAAATTCGAGCTAAAGCTATTAGAACGAATCATGGCTATCAGACAGAAGCAAATCGTCTCAAAAAATACTTCATTTATAAGTAAAAATTAACTATCAAAATAGTTTCCATAAGGTGCGAACGACCTTCTGTAATCCCTTCCGAATTACTTAATATGTCAATGAATTAATAAGTAAATTAGTTCGTCCGACGTATATTCAATCTAGGTCTGATGTATCCTTATAAGGAAAAGCGAGCTGTATATATTCGTTTCTTTTCTTTGTCTTTCAAAATTATGCCAAGAAATATTAATATGTTGTACAATTTTTTTTAAAAAAACAAGCTTACAAATAACTTTTAAAAATATGTCAAAATTTTTGAAAAGAAAAATTTAACGATACTGGAACAAATCTTCTTTTCATCGAAGATCTTAAACTCGTTTTCGTTAATTTAAAAACATACGCCTACATCAAAAACTTAACAAGGGTGCGTATTGTACATAATAATTAAGTTGGAAGTTATCTCAGTGGATTTTTCCATAACCAGATGGCAATTTGCATTCTCGGTTGTATACACGATTTCAGATTATTTATTCAACTAAAATCAAGTTATATATTTGCATTTATGAATTAAACGCTGTATCTGATCTCTTCAGAAGCATTTGTGAAAACTTTATCCATAATTTACGTTGGTGGTCCCAATTTTCTATAACAATGGAAATTTTTATAATTTATTTCATGAGTAAAAAATTAATTGCGGTGTGTCTTAGAATTTTGCACAGAAATAATGATTTTATTGATAAAATTTTGACTTATTGTATTTAATCTGGATGCTGTTTCACAACAACATTCTTCTTTCGTTGAAAAAGAAATTAATGATCAGAACAATTAGCTAAAAGTTAGGGGGAAAATGTTCTTAGCTTTAACGGTTACATACTGGAATGTTTTTGTTATTAATTTAATTCTTTAAATCTATGCATCAGAGTACTCAGAATCAGATTCAAAATAATCATATGAACTACTTCTTTATGAATGAAGGATTATGAACTATGTAAAGAGCAAATGGAAATAAAAATTATACAGTGACATTCGTTTAACACGAAAACGGTTAAGACAAAACATTGGTTAACACGAAATAATACAATGGTCCCGACAAACTACTATCTACGTATTTTCATGCATTTTTTTCTCCTAACTCGAAACGAATATCGCTTAACCAGAAAAGATTTCCCTTTTAGGAACGAACAAAATACGGAAAACATCAGCCGCAAAGAGAGATGTAAAGGGGGTAAATTAAAAGAGAAGTTGTTTCACATGTTTTGTAGAAAGCAGGCTAACTTGTCTTTGAAATACCCTCGAAATAGCCTTGACATGAGCTAATTTTATTTATCTAAGCTACTTTCACCCTCCACCCCTACAAACACCACACAAAAATATAAGAAAAGAGGAATATCATGAAAAAAAATGCATGTACAGTTATTTAGACGCACATTCAATGGATGAAATGAATAGCAAATTGGTCGTCATCGAACAATTTGTGGACAATTTGATACTAAAAAAGATAATGAAAAGAAAAATGCCAGATTATTTTCTAAAAAATTAATAAAGGTTTTGTTTTTCAAAAAATTTTAAAAAGTTTGTATTAAATTTCATTAAGTTCTTGTGAAAAAAATTGTTTCATTGATTTTAATAAGCTTGTTTTTGTTGAAATATGGCAAGTTTTATTATTATTTTTTTTTTTTTGACACGAAATTTTACTAACATGAAAAAATATTTTAATCCCCCTCAGTTTCGCGTTAAAAGATTTTCATTGCATATGCATATCATTCCGCTATTTTGAATTCGGGAATGTATCGGCAAGATCTCCAACAAAATATTTATTTATGCTTGAAAAAAATTAAAGTACAATATTTCTTTACCAACTGTAATGTGCATTTGATAAAATGGGAAAACATCATATTTTTCTTGATAACAACAAATATTTCCGAAGCCATTTTAGAAATTCAGTCGAGAATTTTCAAATCTTCAAATATATTTATTAAAAAAAAACAAGAAGTTTTTTTTAAAAATCTAATTTTTTGAGTTTTATGCGCAATCGAATAAACAAAACAATCACGTTTTATGCTCTTTTTATTATTATGAAAAATTTAAAATGATTGGCATGTTGTAAAGTAAACGATGGAAGGAACACCATAAGATTTTTAGCGTGTTTTTCACGTAGTGGAACAAAAGTGCTATTAAGACGCAAATTTCGTCTTCGTTCTATATTTTGTCGTACCTTTTTTTCAGCCAATAAGCAACCAATTGACCTCGGGTTTTCGGCATTGGGTCACATTTGTGTCCTAGATGAGCCGAATCATATTTAATAGTTTTCCCGAATTTTCCTACAAATTTTCCTGAATTTCGCTAGTTTATAACTAAATTTTCTCAAATTTTGTGTCCTTATTTCTTTTCAGCTCAATAGTAGTACGTTTAGAGGAGTGGTACAGTACACACACTACTTTCTGTTAGTAAAAAGTTCATTAGTTGCATTATTGTAAAATACAACATGTGAAAAACGCGCTAAAATTACTTGGCCATGCCAATGATTGATATCTTGTTTTAACACGTGCTCAAAAAGTTACGAATATTTTGCATTGAGTAGAATGATTTAGAAGCTTGAAAACTTTTTTCAACTACAACAAGGGTGTCAAACTCGCAGCCCGTGGGCTACAAGTAGCCCGGCCTGTATATCGGCACACAAATATATATAATAAAATATCAAGATTTCTCCCGCGAAATAGGAAAAATTGTACCAGAGAAGAAATGTCAGTGGCAGGGCGTAAACATTAAGTTTTTCTTGTTCTTTTATACATGTTTATTGTAATGTATAATTCGAAATAAACATAAGTTTCTATAAATATTTTTTTACGCTACACTTGAAGTTAAACCTTGTTTGTGTTTGGCCCAAGTTAGCCTTTAAATTTGACCCCCTTGAAGGGTCTCAAATCTGTGACTGGAAACTGTAATACAACCTTCAAATCAGCTCACTGAAAGTCTTGAAAATAATAAAAATGGTTCCGAATTGTATTTTAAGAATAAATATCTGTAAAATATATATACTATCCACGAAGTTCTGACATCTATGTTGATTCTGTAACTAATAAAAATAGATCCGAAGACTATATAATTATAAAATGAGATATTTAACAGTGTTTCAGTTAAAAAGGTCACTATATTCGTTTTGTAAATCGAGTGGCAGCGCTTACAACAAATACTAATTTAAAATAGTGATTCTCTGTATTAAGAAAGTTGTTCTGGACTTTTTATTATTTCTGAGACTGAAGGAATTATAAGGAACAAAACTTTTCATTGTAAAAGAATAATTGAAGAAATACAGCTGTGTGATTGGTTAGTATCTCATAAAAAATTTTAGTAGGTTTTTTTCTGATGACATTTTATTATTTTGAGTACATTCTCGAAAATTTACTACAGGTCCATGTTAACCGCTTCCCTTACAAATTTTTTTGAAAAAAAATTGCAAAAAATCATCACATTTTTTATCTTACAAAAATAAATAAATAAAAAGCAAAATAAAATAAAAAACGAAGAAAATAAAATATGCAAGTTTTAAGTAGAATCTTTAATTTTGTATAAGTGTAAAAGCATTCAGTTTGAATGTCAGTTTACTATCCCGAGTTATCTCGGCCAAATGGAAAAAGTTAAATATTAGTCTTTGTATAATAGTTTTTGAAACAAGAGACAACACAAATTGATACCTGACATTTTGTACACTGGTATCTCTCTGGTCTCTTTTCTTACTGGCTTACCTCTTTACGGGATCTCTTTTGCGGGAGCACAGAGTACACTGTCTCGTTGGTAAGATTTTTTTTCAGTTGCAGGAATAACATCTGGAAAATGCCCAGAGGTTAAACTAAGTAGTGAAGGACTAATGCTGGGTCTTCCTGAAGCGGTAAAAAACTCGTCACGATGATTTTCTGAAATTATTTTTCAATCATTTCCATTCTATATTCTTTAGGTGATCGTGAACTTCCTGATTTACAGTACAAAATGGCTACATACAGAGGAATCACTTCCACTATTTTCAATGTCCACCATAATCACTCTCTGAAAAATCCTCGCTTCCGCTATCTTGCAGCATCGCCATTATTTTACTTTTTTTTATCTCAACGGAACTATCCTTCTTTAGAAACTCTAATCCACAAGCCGACGTGTACTGTACAATAAAGAAAGCACATGACCTATCCCGCCAAAAGATCCACGAAACCAACAAAACTTTGCAAACTGACTATCAAAAAGTTGAATATTTCCTTTCATTTCCTTCAGACCGAGCAAAATCGTGATAAAACAAATCATGCTGGCAAATTCTGCTCCCCCGAGTTTTCTCGGGATAATAATTAACTGCAATATATACGAACCCGAGATAACTCGGGATAATCAGGTAAGTGGTTAAAGGAACTTATTGCCGTAAAATCCGGCGTATAACGCGCACCTATATCTTTTCAAGTTGAAATTTTCAATTTTTACGTATATTCACCCTCTAACGCACTCCCCCTTTTTTACGAAGAAACCTGAAATGTACGTGTGCCATGCTGTAATGTCATTTATTCCTGGTATTACCCAGGATTTTGATAAAATAGTATTCTTCTAGAGCAGAGGTTCCCAAACTTTTTCGTCTCATAGACCCCTTGCAATGTTTTTCGGTTTTGTGTAGACCCCCTTCTTACCTAATATTGAAGTTTTGAAAATTTATCATCTTAAATGACTTTTCGACAGCTGGTACTATATAACTTACTTTAAGATAATTAAATTTCTAACCGTAGTGAAGTATAGAGTTTAAAACTTAAGAAACATATGTTAATGAATTAAATTCAAATTAAATTAATACATAAAATAACTGTTACATAAAATTACTGAACAAAAACAAATGTTTTAAATGAGAGAGATGAATCTGGTGCTTTAAATTTTCAATATTTAATACCTATCTAGTTAGATTTAACCCTAAATCTCTTTTTTGTTAGTAAGTAAGTGTCCAGTTTTTTTCTTTTTCTTCTTTTCTTTTTTTCTTCTTAAGATTGGTCACTGACACTGCCTCTCACTAAGAAAAGCAATTAAAAACTTTCTCACGATATTTCCTAATTTGTGACAAATAACAGATATATCTTTTTAAAGTCAAAAAAAGGCTAACATCTGCTTCTAAACTTTATTTTAAGACCTTTGTTAGGATCTATTCTGATCAGTTTCTATTTTGAAAAGACATTTTTTTTTTTCAATATGATTATATGAATTCACTGTCTGTTGTGGTTAAAATTACTATAAAAAAAGCAATCTCGAACCAAGTTTCAGAATCCGAGTAAAAGGCATTTAAATGTTGAACGTAGGTTAAAATATCCTGACAAATTGAAAAAATTCGTAACGTCTAATATTATACTTCTTTAGCTTAATTCTGGAAAGAAATGCTGAAATGGTCCTTGTCTTAGTAAAATTTATGCTGTCACCAAGTTACCATAAATTAACCTAACTAAATTTAGTAAATAAATCAGTTAAATTGGTAAAATATGGTTTCCCCTAGATCGGTTTTTTTAAAGATTAAAGTCACAATTTGTTTTAATGAAAGCCACAATCATAGACCTCCATTTACACCTCATGGACCTCCAAATTATTTTATCACTGTCGTGGACCCCTTGCAGGTTGTTATAGACCCCTGGAGGTCTATTTAGACCACTTTGGGAATCACTGTTCTGAAGCTACAAACGCTTAAGTTCATTAAGTGTGTCATATTTTAAATAAACAGTATTCAAATCTGTGTACAAGTCTGATTTTTTTTAATTCTCGTCTCTTTTTTTTATTTTTGAAACTATCCTTTTTATACCCGCCTTATAACTCGCACCCCTAAATTTCGACTTTATTTTTTGCATTAAAAGTGCGCATTATACGCCAGATTTTACGGTATGTTCTCCATTGAGGGGGGGGGGGAGAAGGAAGTAATGAAAATCACAGAAATCTAAGTCGGAATAGATGGTTTCAAATTCCGATTTAGACATTTGTATGTGTGTGAGTGATTAATCGTGAAAATAAAGTGAACAACAATGGCTAATGTTAATTAAATAAGTTTACCCTGTTTGATAAATTCTTTAACTATTGGTAAAAGTCTTCATTATGTCAAAAGTATCAAAATCGAAGACTATTTCCTCAGCAATTTAGGTATGGCAATTGATTATAGCAACAAGAAGCACTATATTTAAGATCTTAGGGGCAAGGAAGTACATTTTAGAAAAAAATTAAGAACTACTGCTTTAGAGCAATTAGAACTTTGGTTTCATTCAAAATTGATTGTATTTTTCACAATTTGTTTCGTGTTGTATAAATTTTTTAATTTATTTTTGTTCATCTGACTCTTCTCTTTACTTTAGATTCCGTTATAAAACAAAGTCTTTTTCTTTTTCGTCTAAATTTTTTAATCTCATGGCATTTATTCAAGATTTTTTTTTTAAAAAAAATGTAGAAAAGAAAGAGATTATTGACTTCAGTCTTACTCTTTCAGAACTTTTTCCTTTACCTAAAATTTTAGAAACCTTTATAAATGCATAATAAATCCTGCCGATTAAGTAAAAAGCTTGGTTTACATGAGGGCATTACAAAAAAATTATTTTATCTGAAAAAAAAATCGATTGTAAAGATTTTTTTTTTTTGCGGGAAGATTTTGGTACATGTCTATTTGAAATTACAGAATCCCAGCACCTTTAATTCTACTGCAGTAAGCTGTAGTTAAACGAAATAAAGTTTTGAAATACCGTAATCATTTCATACTGATTGTGCTTTACTTTACCCACATTATATGTTCTGTATCATTTTTCAGATTGAAATGATTAACTGTTATTTACCCAATAATAGTATGAAATAAAAAAGAATAAGCTTATTTGTGGCATTCGCTTAGCGTTTTTTAAAATTACTTCTACACAATAAATGTCTTGATTTTAAACAAAGTTATCCTTAACATTTTGTGCTGAAACAACATAGCTTTTGCTTTGTACAATTCATGATTCAAACTCCTTTATATCTGACTGGAAAATTCTTGTAATAAACTCCTCCATAGCTTCAAATTACTTTCAGATGTTGGTCGAAATTTGAGCTGACTTCCAGTCAGGAAACGTCCTTCCTACCTTCAGTCACTTCTCTCTCGTGCGTTCTAGAATTGTGTTCCATACCAAACTAGAAAAAATACTCTTCACATGCCAGCTGTTTCGACATATTCTCAAAAAAACGCTTCAGGGAATAAGTGTCAATTCACCAAAAGGAGCAAAAACTATAGAATCATATTTATTACATATAAGCTAAATAAGAAATACAGAAAAAATAATATACATTTGTCAAGCAACGATCTTTTCTTTTTTCTAATATATCCCTTTCTCAGTCAGTCCAGGGTGGGTCTTGGACTTCTCAAGAAGCCTTTTCCAGGCCAGCCATCTTCCTGCTAGTGTTCTCCAATTCTTAGTTCTCAAAACTAGGAGATCTTTTTCTAGGCCATCAATCCATCTAAGATTTGGCCTGCCCTTTCTTTTCAAATTGGTTGAGCATTGAAGACTTTTTTATTGGTGCGGTCTTTGTGCATTCGTCGACAACGTGACCTGCCCATTTAATTCGTTGTATTTTGATGAAGTTAACAATGTCTGATTCATTATATGGTTGATAGAGCTCGAAATTTGATCTCCTTCGCCACGTTCCATTTTCCAGAATTCCTCCAAAAATAAATCTTCCTTTCGTAGATACTTATCACGTTCTCATCTGTTCGAGACATGGACCAAGCTTCGCATGCGTAAGTTAATACTGATCTTAAAGGACTTTTATACAATATAACCTTCGTTTTTCTTTTGATTAAATTTTTCTAATATATATACCCTGTAATTAAGTCTTCAATATCAAACAAAATTTATTTCCTGATCAAATATTTAAAAAAAAAGAAAAGGAACGGGGGAAAAGGAGGTTTAAAGAATGAAAGCAGTTATATATGACTAATTAATTTATGGAAGTAAGAATAAACTTTTACCACATCACACATCCACACATGTCACAAAAAGGATTAATCATATAAAAGAAATATATATCTGTTAAAATAATCTGCAATATAAATAATCAAAAGGATTTATTAAAATTGAAATTTAGCTGTGGTTTAAAACTTGTACTCATGCAACTGCTAAAATCATGCACAGTATTTCCCTGAAATAAAGCAAATTACTATTTTCATTTTATACGTAGAAAGTTCTCAGTGAGCAAGCAAGAAATATTGCTATGCAAAACATATAGTTGCGGTTGAAAAAGAAGAAAGTTACGCGCTAAAACAAAATAAATATTATCTATAAAATATCAAGAACTGTCAAATATTACACTCAAAGTGCGAAATATCAACACAAATGTGATGAAATATTGATGGCACTTCCTAGCTCTAAATTTATTTGTTTAATGGGGGGGAAAATGTATAATCTTAGATATGTGTCGTGAAATTATGCAAGAATTCTTCTAAATCTACAAAATAAAAATAAAAAATGCTTTCTGTTTAAAAAGAAATTCGTTGTTGTAAGTACTGAGTCCAATGCCCGAAAATTATTTCCGGGCATTTGGAGCTCATTTGATAACACTTATTTAGACATTTAAAAATTTCTCCCCCCACCCCCCACCCCTCCGCCTGAAATTTCGGTGTTCTAAAAAATTAAATTGATATAAGGGTGGCGATTTAAAATAATTTTCACTGTTTTGTTTCATTTTTAGTGAAGAGTATATTTAAAGTGCTAGTTTCAAAAAAATAGGAACGAAGTAGATTTAATATAATCGGTATTTTATTTTATTCATTCTTATTTTATCGTATTTTTTTTTCTTTTTATTATTTTGTAGTGCTATAAAGATAAATAAAAAATTACATCCATTAAAGTTAATTCCTACTAAAATTATAACAGAAAATAACTTTTTAAAAAAAAATTTAAAAGGTATTGCTTAATGTTTAATGCTTTTAAACTTCAGGTTTATTAGTAACTAGCTTTTACCCGCGGCTCCTCTCGCGTTGATGTCTTTAAATAACTGTCAAAGTCGTAATCATTATCATTAGAAAGTAAATAATATAATATGGTAATTTTTTTATTGCTTGACTGGAACCAATAAAATTTTAAAATTCTAAAATTGAGCTTAGTTTTAAAAAAAACTGAAAACGTAACTTATTATAATAATTAACAACAAATATTCAATAACTTAAACTATTAGTATTTTTAAAAATCGAAAGTATCTACATTTAATATATAATTCCTCTTTAAAAGAACTCAAAATAGAATATTATTCGAAGATGCTACTGTATATCACATTATATGTTTTGCCGTCAGTTGCAAATATGTGAAGATTTGGGCATTGTACACACCGATCAGGCTACATATAGTTGGCCGTGGGGAAAACATTGGTTTTCCAAATGCACCCCTGCTACCTGAAATGTTAGCTTTGTTAATAGCAACAGTAAAACTGGAAATTGAACTTGTTTGAAATAAAACGGTAGGTCAGTAGGGATACTTGGAATTCGAGGTATGATAACACTATCCCTCTTCATGACATATATTCAAATATTGCACCAAGTATATTCTGCATCAGTTTTGTGATCCAAAGCCTCGTTCCTTTACATAGTTGAGGAGCATTGAGATTTTGCATAACTGGTACATTTAGTTTTAATTGAAGGTTTTGTGAGGGTACACCCGAAAGTTCAAGTGAATTTAAGAACTCCGTGGGATATGAAGTACTTTGTTCTTTATCCATGATTGTATTCATTGATAAATATTTCTTCAATGCCCCCCTTCCCCCGCACCTCGTTTAAATTATCAATGTTGATTTTATGGACAATGTCATTGTTAGGCACCAATATTGATCTTGCACGCAACCACTGATCCCAATTTAAATTTTGTTGCAACCCCGGGTAAATTTGAGCAATAAGATTTACATCATTTGTTTCTACATTACAAAATTCTCTGAAAATAAAATATAACCTCCAGTATTTGCGTCCAAACATCCATGACCGATTTTCAATTGCGTCTCTGCATAATGTTCCGAATCTACGCCATTATCAAGATACACTCTCATATTCGTTTTCAGACTGAATTTTTCAACTTTTCCCCATGAGCTTGAATTCACCAGCCAATATATAATAAAGCTACCATTCCTCCTATAAAATCTGTACTATCTCGTAAATCCTGAAGAGTCCGATTTATAACGCTTCTATAGCTTTATTGTGAGACATCGTACTTTCATCCCACACTAAAAACTTACATTGTGGAAGCATCCAGCCTTGAGAGCTATTTTTTCTTAAATTTCAGATGAGTGAATCTTCAAATGCAAGATTAAACGATAATTTTAAAACGGAATTTGCAGTACGACTGTTGGTCAGTAAAATCGCTGCTGTACCAGAAGAAGACATAGCAACTGCTATCTTCTAGGTTTTTCTGGTGGTCATTAATAATAAGTTTAGCAAAAATGTTTTTCCTGTTCCTCCAGGGGCTTCGAGAAAAAAGAGTGCACTTGAGTTACTTGATGTTGCAATGCTATAAAATCGTAGTTTAATTCTCAAGTAATTTCATTATCGAAGCCATTTCCGTTGACACGTCTAGGGCTTATCATTTCAATATCATGTAGCTTCTTCCTAACCGTTTTGAAAACTTTTATTGCGTTTCGTTGTAGATGTGTCCCTTGAAAGGCATACTTGGTTGTTTTTCGTCGCAAAATATCTTCCGCCATGTAGCCTTTGTACTTATTCCAAAAGGCATGAGGATTAGAAAGACCGAAGATGAAATAAGTATTGCGTAAAGCTCCCTCCTCCTTCGGCAAGTGACATTGTATGGATGCCTCCATAGTATATCTTCAAAGTAATACCTCCATGTAAAATATCTGAATCAGTATAAGTGAAAAATTTTGTGCAAAATATGAATAATGTATACTTAGGTTAAAAAAACTCAAAGTAATAAATACTTTCAAAACTAATCAAACTGATCAAAACTACTAAAGTAATCAAAACTTTTTATGAAACTGTCAATTAATACTACTGTAGAATTTTCAATATCACGCGCGCGCAATTCGCTAAAACTTTACTTCGTTTCCCTCTTTAAAAAAGTGGGAGAAAATTTGCATTAAAATATCTGCGATAGTCGGAATAGAGAACTTCTTAGCCAACTTGGTGATATTTCTCAAAGTTTGAGTTTGACATTTAACAAACGTAACGTAATAAACGTTAACCGTTTAATAAAAAACTATTTAAAAAATTGCTTTTTGTAAAGATGTTAAATTACACTATGTTTCAGTTATTTGTTACAAATGTGAAAATTTTTTTATTAAAATTTCCATTATTGACCAAATGCATAATTTTGCGCCAACTTGGCGGGGAGAAAGCAACGTCAGCGTTTTACCCGTATAGTTTCCGTTCCCGTAGGAATATGGAGATAAAATATATCTTATGTTACTCGCTGATAATGTAGCTTCCCATAGGTGAAAGAATTTTTAAAATCGGACCAGAAGTTCCTGAGATTAGCCGGAACAAACATACAGACCGACCGACAGACAGACAGACAAAAATTTTAAAACTTGATTTTTTGTTATAAGTACCGTGTATACCTTTAAATGCATTTAGTAAAAAGCTGCTAATTTGAAATTACAAACAAACACTTCAATTTTATTTATTTGTATAGATAATATGAATTTAAATTCGTAAAATCAAATAAACATCTCATTGTCGGTTCGGTGGCTTAGAGGTCGCATGTCTTTTTCGTAAGTCTAAGATTATAGGTTCGATCCCGGTGAAAGTCAACAGATTTTCTGGATGCGAAAATCGTAAGTCCGCATGTTTGATAAATCTGATACTTAAGAGATCTCTTATAAATGTCAATTCGGTTATATTACTTTCGGCAATATTAAATTCCGGCAATATTTAACTTCGATGAGTGCTTGAAATAAGTAATTAAGTAATTTGGTAGTAAGAGCCGACAATAGATGGAGCCATCAGGAAAAGGCTCTTATATTTGGGAACTTGCCGTGTCTGCAAATGCTTAGTTGACAAGTCGAAGCCCATAAGAAGGGGGGGGGGGCTAAACATTTCATTTGTATATTACTCAATATGAAAATGAAGAACGTATTTCTACTTTTTAGTAAATTACGTTTGTTACTAAAGTAAGCAGTCAATGTGTAATTTTTAAGATTATTTGAGTTGATTTGAAATAATTTGTTATAAGTCACCATAGATAAACAATAAAGAAATTCCAAGTATAAGGGGTGTTCGAATGAGACAAATACATATAGATGAAAACAACAATATTTAATGAGTAGAATGCATACAAAGTTTGTTAAAAGAAATCATCCATGACGTTTAGGCAGGTGTCCGATTGCTTAAGGAAGTTATAAATTCCGTCCGTGGAGAATGATGTTGGTTGATCATGGAACCAATTCAGAACACTGCAGCCTTTACGTCCTCGTCGGAGTGAAATCATTGACCCATTAAGCTTTCCTTCAGGGGTCCAAAGATGTGATGGTCACAATGCGACGGATCTCGACTGCAAGCTGGATGTTCCAGGACTTCCCACTTTTTACGTTACAGTGCCTCGACAACCCACTTGGGGACATGCGGCCCTTGCATTGTCCAACAGAATGATGATACCTGACGACAGCATACCTGGACGCTTGTTTTTTATAGCCTTATTCAGCTTAACAAGTGTTTGGGTGTACCGTTGGGCATTGATGGAGACGTCTGGCTCCTTAAACTCCTGTAATAAGGGTCCCTGAATGCCGTCAACATCGCCTTTTCGGCTGACTGCTGAGCTTTAAATTTTTGGGGCCTAGGTGAGTCGGGATGTGTCTGTCCATTGCATGCTGACAGATTTCCCTTCCGGTTGGAAGTTTTGACACCAGGTTTCATCCCTGCCACTATGTGCTGCAGAAAGTCGTCACCGGGCAACAAATGCTATGAACTCAGGCCCAATTGCTGTTTCTTGTAGTGTTTAGACAGCATGCAGGGTACCCATTGGCAACAAACTTTTTGATGCTTCAGAATGTTGATGACAGTATTGCGAACAGTACCGTGGAAACGTTGAACTCATTTGCGACAATGTCATTTCTCATTGTGAATGTTTCAATGCCAATTTCTTTTGATTGCAGAGTCAATATCCATTTTCAACTTATCTGACACAACTTTATGCGCCTGACTGGGCCGTGACAAGTCCCTTGTCTCCTGTCTAAGGTCACAAAACTTTCTCTCCCTCTTCGTCATCGTTGGCTTCGACATACACATGTCATCGTACGCAGCCAGCATTCTGTGATGAATATCCACCGGCTTATACGCCTTTAAAACTTTATTACAGCTCGTTAATTCGTTTTGGACGCAGTTGCATCCACACCAGCTATTTTTAAATGAATGCCACTTCCTTACGAATGCAATTGTCACAAATTTGCTTGCGCACGCGCGTACGTGGTGCATACATCTTCATTATTGTGTTTGTTTCACGAAAATACATTGAGAAAACTATTTGCATGCGTCGCTTCAAATCACTTTCATTTGAACACGCCTCATAATTGTAAAATAGGAATTCGAATGAATAAATTTCCCGAACTCATAAGGAGCATAGAACAGTGTTGAAAACTGGATATACTCTGAATATTAAAAAAAAAACAATGGTGGTGGATATTTTAGGGTAGAAAGGCGTATTATATAGGGTGCTTATAATGGAATAAAGGCGTACACAAATGTATTTAAATTTAAAGGATTCTAAATTGTAAAAATATAACTGTAAAATACGTGGAATAGTAATTATTTTCCATGGTTCTTGTCATTATCGTAATCTTTTTGATTTACTGTAAATCGCCTCTTATGAAAATAATAATAAAAAAAAAAATACCGTAAGGTAACTAAAGGAAAATTTGAATGAAAAACTGAACATATATTAATAACAAAAGATAAAAAAATGAACAGAAAAATTATTATAAAGTGAATATATTTCAAGAAAGGGGTATAATTTTATTCTGGTTGGCTTCATGAGGTTGCTTGCATACTAATTTTAAAAAAAAAGCAACGACAATGTATTTAAAATTGAATAAAGTTTTATCCACAGGGTACTTAAGTTAAACATACATGCAAAAAGTTGTAATTGTTTTTCAAAAATTCTTGCTATTATACAATTATTAACTTTAAAAAATTGTTCTATTTTTGTTCTGTTTTACTACACAGAACAAATCGAAAATTGATGAACTCATTTCGTGCTAAATTTGTGTTTTAAACTCACTTAAAATACACTTAATAATCCAAGAATTTACTGTTCCAAAATATAAATTTGTATTTAACAAGAGATTAATACTGTCATATTTTAACTGTTCAAAAATTTATAAGTAATCCAATACGTGTGGGACAACCCAACAATAACTATCGGTACATTTTTATACGCAGCTATATATTTAGAAGTATTTTTGAATTCGAAAATATGTGTTACATTAAATATATTCTAAAATTTTAGCTGAAAGATAAAATAATATTCTATATAATATGCTGTTTTTAATAAAGACAGCTTCAGTCTTTTTGCTACAGTATAAGAGAAATTATGAATTGTATTACAGGTGATGTAACATGGAATAACTTTTTATTCCAAGAATCAACAAATTAAGACGAAAAGTGATAACAATGGATTAATACTGATTATAGATAGGCAGTGGCGCACGCAAGGAAGAAGGGTCCATAGGTCCAGACCCCTCCCCCTTAGCCATTGATCATAATCTTATAACGAATTATCCATAAAAAATATTTAAAAATATTTAAATTAATAAAATAAATCTAAAGTGTTTGCTTAACTATATATATAAATATATATACTAATTATTATAATTAGTGCCTAGATAAATCTTTGTTGGGTTTTGTAAGAATAATTGTGTATGAAAGAGACAAGGACTTGAAATAAGATGAAGCTTAGAACCGGCGTTAATCACTCACAGATAGGGATTGCAATATCGGACCAAAAGTTCAATACCGGTATTCGGTATTTCTTAGAACTTAACCGGTTTTAATACCGGTATTAGAAATTTTAGAAAACGAAAGAAAACACAGGAGTTTCTTTGTTTTACTTGCCAGTTTTATAAGAGAGTGTAAATATCACAAGAAATACTTTGTAACTTAAACATTATAACACAGTATATAAGGAATCACAAAAATAAATAAAGGAACATCTTATTTATTTTAATCACAAAAGAGTGCAAAATCACTATTCAATCTGTGGTACTATTAGAAATTTTTGAAATGTTCTTAATGTTTTCAAAGCTGAAATTTGGAAAAGTGTTCTTAAAAAACATAATGCATCAAGAATACTGTCACATTAAGCCTGGATCATAATTTTGTGCAAAAATTACCAACTGTCAAAAATGCTCTTTCGGCATCTACCATAGTTGGTGGTACTATTAGCAATGCGCAAAATACTTTTTCCAAGTATTTACTTCTAAATCCCTCACCTGCAAATAAATCAATTTCTCTTCGGATGATTTTAGATATATAGTTGATTTCTGTACTGTATTTTGTTTTGTTGAATTTTTTTTATTAGTTATCGCTAATTCTAATTTTTGTTCAAGAGACAGTTCCTTTTCACTAATGACATTAGTGTCGTCATCATCTTCTATAATTGTACCCAATTCTTCTGAATGTAGATTGGTTTCTGGGTAAAATATTTTAAGAAAATTTACTATAAACTTGATCAAATTTGATTTGGTCAGTATCTTTTCTTCTTAACTCTAGAACATTTTTTTTATATTGTACCTCATTTTCATTTCATCATATAAATAATGAAACCAAACCGAAGAATTATCAACTGATTTTTTTATGTTCTTTAAAGCTGTTCTTATTCATTATTATGGGTTACTATTTATGAGTATATATATATATATAGATATAATGAATCTGAAAAACACATTTTGAACCCGAAAGTATGATACAATGTGAATAACAAACTCGCCAGTTCAGAAAATATCGAAATATTACGCATTTTCTTCACGAGTACAACCTTGGTTTCTCAGATACGAATGTCAGACTACGAATCCTGTGCAACTGCAGTATCGCTCTGAGCTGTAATAGGACAGTTCTGGCCTTGGATGACTCAGATGTTTTATAACTTTTCTCGATTGTACGATGCAATTTTGTATTCACAATCTCATTAGTTTCACCCGCGAGGGAAACATTTTAATAACAGGTGTTGATGGATGAAGGAAGGCATAGATGAGCTTGGAAATGTTATTCGTCTTTAAACGAGGACTTAGTTAGGAGTAGTGTATTTAGTTCTTTTTGTCAGAGAAATAATTTACGTCTATATTTTTAAGTTCAGATTAATAGTCTTGCATCCCGTTGTATCTGGCAATAAGAAAATCAGATGATGGATTTAATGAGTTGCCTTAGAACTGCAGAACCAGCTAGGAAAAATAAAAATAAGAACAACGGAATAAGCGGAATAAAGATGTTTATAATATCTTCACCTCCTATCTTCACCGTAAAATTATTTCATTTATAATATATTTTAATCATGGTGCAATAATTAACACTGTAACATAAACACAAAGATGTATAATATTTTACTATGTGTTGGCGATCCCTGAACATATAAGGAACAATTTTAAAAATTTCTAGTAAATACCGAAAAATCGGTATTTAAAGTTGTGAATACCGGTATTTCGAAACTGTACAAATGGCTAAAATACCGGTATTCGGTATCTCGGTATACTGGTATTGCAATCCCTTCTCACAGAATACATAATCAGCAACTTATTCCATTAGCAATTTCGTAGTATTTAATAATTTATTATTTACTGTTTTTTTGTTCGCGATAATCGATAAAATAAACGGATTATTTTGGGTGATGTATTGGTGGACGAGAGTGATGGACTTCCAACACTAGATACCCCCCCCCCTCTTTGTGTGCGCTACTGTAGGTAAAGCATTTTGAACAGAATAGAATTCGTGGATCGTTGTTCTGTTAATTAGCATTCACGTTTTCACCAATTCTTTTCTTTATCATGCTAATAACACGTTAATTTTAAATTTCATAATTATTATTAGAAAAGTATTTCCACGTAACAAACTCTTAATAAGTGGTAACGTTTTAGAGACTGAACAACAACACACACAAAAGTCCTTTTTTTAAATAGAATTACTGATTTATTGGTACGAAAGATGAAGATCTTCAAATTAAGTTTTCAAAAATTATGTAAGATAATCATTGATTTTGAAAATTGTAAGTTACTCACAGTATTCGTTTGACACTTTGATGTGGATTCTTTTATTTTTGCGTTATGTTTCTTTCATATTTCACAATTTAAACAGGTACTTAGTGTGAAATCATTTCATATTGATTTAGTTCTTTTTTTTCCTTCGTATTTCTGGTTTACTGTCTCAAAACAAGAGAAAAGTGGAGCGTGTTAGAATTCAGAAATTTCTGGATGGTCATGCGTCGATTATAAACACGGTATTCATCTTTTTTAATGGGCTTTTGCACACATCTAAATACAACAAAGTGTGAATTAAAAATATCAGATTGCATTTCACGAGGTACTTAAAGGAAAAAACACTCCCATTTTGCATAATAAATTAAGTGTTAAGCAGAACTTCTCTGCACTTATTTGTCCGAAAACAGATGATTTAGAACTTATTTCCCAATCACGCTTTCAATTAAATCTTTGCAATGGGAACAGTGTATAATAAGTGAATATAATACATATTTATGATTTAAACATGCATCATACTGCGTTAATGATGTTAACAAATGTGACAGAAATACGAAATGTGTAAATGCTTTTAGTTTGAACCACAATTTGTCGAATGGCTGGATGACGGATTCATCAGTATTCAACCCTCGATGGTTCCAATAATTTTGTCGGAACATAACA
This sequence comes from Trichonephila clavata, assembly GCA_019973975.1. Lineage (NCBI taxonomy): Eukaryota > Metazoa > Arthropoda > Arachnida > Araneae > Nephilidae > Trichonephila > Trichonephila clavata. Next base: position 214,285 of record BMAO01036130.1, read on the forward strand.
TAAAAATGTTTTCTTCCTTAAATATTTAACCTCTTGTCTATAATCACGGCGTAAGAAATTGCAGTAGAATTAACTGAAAAAATCTGGATACATATCATGGAAAAATTCGGTACCAGTTCATATATTTCCCATAACCTAAGGAAATCGTGAGTTGTAAGCTATGGGCACTAATTACGGCCCGCGTATTTTAGTAACATGACTACTGTGCTACGCCTCTTCGTCATGATGTGTGAGAGATAGGCATTAAAAACAAAGTTCTAATCGTCTCGAAGGTGCTGGTGCTTTACCGTAGAAGCGCACCGCCATGAATATTAACTTGTTTTTATATTCACGCCAACAGCTAATTTTTGCGTTGATGGAATTAAGGTTCCGACCTTGCCCATTCGTTTTAAATGGGGAGTGGGTCGACGTACTTTTATGCCATGTTCAGTAGATAAAAGTGCGTGAGAAAGAATTATTTTGGTGAATGCCCATCTGCGGAAAAAGGGTTACACTGTTTCTTGTAATGTGATAATCATTGCGAAGAGTATTCCAATTACTGTGCGATATCGTGTTGAAGATTAAAATGATGATGGTTTTTACAAGTTGAATGACACGATAAGACTTTTGTTGTTATTGAGGGATGTGACCTTCTTCTATTCCTATTTGTCTATTTTTATAAATTTGCCCACCATTCCCCAAAGGTGTTGATAAACTGCCAAAATACTTTTTAATTAAAAGTAGAAAGTACCAATTGAGTTTAATGTTTTTATGACCGGTTATTTTATTCATATCTTACATAAATGGTTATAAATAGTTATTTTTAACTGACTTAAATTTCTTATAATTGTTTATAACACTATTAAAAATATATATCCGTATGATAGATTGGCGATTGTAAATAATTAAATTAATCACTAAATACGTTTTTTTTTTCATTTCCTTTTTAAAATGAAATAAGAATATACCTTAAATACATATATGGTCCATTCATGTGGAAATCAATAAAAGATACAATCAGATAATAATTTAAACAATATTAAGATTTTAAATATTCCTTACAGGAATTTTTTATAACTACCTCTAATTGGCTGTCTTTGTCAAATGTACAAAAGCCTAAACCAGTGATTCCCAAAGGGATCTATATTGACCCCCAGAGGTCTATGATGACCTGTAAGGGGTCCACGTCAGCGAAAAAATAATTGAGGGGTGGTGTAAATGGGGTGTAATGGGGATCTACGATAGTGGTGCTCATTAAAACAGATCGTGACTCTAATTTTAAAAGGTGGCCGCGGTAGCCGAATGGTCTAGGCATCGGATCGTGGCTAGCATGTCATGAGTTCGAGCCCAGTACCACTGAAGACCCGCCGTGTAGGGGAGCGATACACGTAAAATTTGTCGAGAGCTCCAACGTCCTCTCGTTGGTGTGGTGTTGTAGTTAGGAGAGGGGGTTGCCAGCTCAGGTGTCGTCCGCGTCACTTGACCATGGTTCAAAATTTCGCGGACCGTCCCCAAAAGTGCTCGTGAACAGTGAGACGTTAATATATTCACTCACTCTAATTTTAAAAGAAAACTATCAAAAGAAGAAACCGATTTTACCTTTTTAATAGATTTATTTTCTAAATTAAATGAGGTTATATAATTTGCAGTTACAAGGTGACAGCATAATTTTTTTAAAAACAAGAGCTACCATTTTAGCGTTTCTTACCAGAATTAGGGTAAAGGTGTATAATATTGGACATCGCGAATTTTGGTAGCTTATTAATTTGTCATTATTAGTCTGCCAAGAAAAGGACGTTTTAACCTACGTTTAACACTTAAATACCATCTATTAAAATTTTGAGTGCTCTGACTAAGGTAATACCACAGTAGGCAATGAATTCTCATATAGTTTTTTTGAAAAAACAACAAGAAATGTCAAATTACAAAAGGAACATTGGAATGGGCACAAACAAAGATCTTAAAGTAAAGTTTAGATATGAATGGCAACAATTTTTGACTTAAAAAAAAACATACCTGTTATTTATCCCGAATTACGAAACATCGTGAGAAAGTTTTTGATTGCTTTTCCTAGAAAGAAGGAATTTCAGCGCGGTTGTCAATCTCCAAAAGAAAAAGAAAAAAAAGACTTAACACTACTGACCGAGGAGGTTTAGGGTTAAACCAGACAAGATTGAAACCAAATGTTGAAAATTTATAATTGAAACACCAGATTCATCCTTTCCATTAAAAGCATTTATTTGTTTTGCTCAGTTATTTTATGTAATAAATAAATTTTAATTGAATTAATTAACATATGTTTTTTAAGTTACAAAATACTTCACTACAGCTAGAAATTTAAATCTTTTGTATAGGTAAGGAAGGGTCTATCCAAAACCGAAAAAGATGGCAAGGGGTCTATGAGACAAAAAAAAAATTTAAGAACCTCTGGTCTATACTAAACACGGATCACATTTTCAGACAGAAAATTGTCTCGATTTTTACAAAAATTTCAACGTTATAATTCATACATCTCTGCTTATATTATAGCGTTTTTCAACTTTCAAAATATTCAATAGATAATTAATTTTTTGACGTGTAAAGCGATGCTCATCCAGCATTACGGAATTCAAGGAAAAATATGAAACATATCAGAAGAAATAGAACAAATGCGGTAAAAATGAGTAATACGATAAAGTTCGCTGACTTTTTTTTTTATAGAAATAGAATATTAATGTGTTGGGGGATATTTCAATCTGAAAAAATATTCCAGATTCGGATCCTATTCTTAAACTTTATGAGAAGACAGTCTGAAACAATGACAAATTACACATGAATAAATGAACATGTTTTTAAAACTTTGATTTTAAATATTTCCCTACTTTTCAAAATCAAATAAAGGAAATCTAAAATACACTCAATTTTTTATTTAAATTAATAAATTTAAATTGTACAAAAATTATTACAAAAAGTGAGGGGAGGGGGGGGGATCAGAGCTTATTTCCTTCGTCAGAGTTTAAGTACTATTTTATAATTAATTCTATCTGCTATTGTATAGTTCAAAATTTGCTGTAAAAATTTTAATATTAAGTACGAAATAAATAGAAAACATACAAACATGATATTTCATGTACTTAAGTTTTGAACATCTTAAGTGCTAATACCTAATGCATCAGCTATCTTACGCAGGTTTTGACTTTTAAAGCTTAATTTATTTAAGAATTAGTAGCTATTGATTTGAAGAATGATTTATTTATTGCTACTTAATTTCAATCAAGCTCATTGGATCCTAAGGAGCTATAGAAAAACAAATACAGTCAAATCTCCATATAACGAACCTCTATTTAACAAATTTTTTTATTTTGCGAACTTTAACCTAGAACCAAGAACATTTTATTATTTTTTTTTGTAAAATAACCTTCAATTAGCGATGCGCATTTTCTGTTAAAAGATTTTTTTTTCTTTTGTGTTTCATTTTCCCTCTCCAATTTAAAAAACATTTCAGGATATTTTTCAAATTATTCTCCCTTTTAGTACATTTTATGCTGATCAGTGACCTTGAACAGCTTTTATCGGGTTCCTAACTCACCTAGAGCAATAAAATTGCCGTAATTTTTCAAACAAAATTAACAGATTTCATCAATAATTAAATGTAAGGACGCATGTGGTAGTGTGTGCTTAAAATTATTGGTTATAAAATTATGTATGTTTAAAATTACTTAAAGGCTTAAAATTAAAAAATGTCTCTAAAAAAATTCATTAATATTAATATAAATTTTTTTTTAATTTGAAAATACAGTGTTTTCCTGGACAATGTTTTGTTTCCCTTCTTGTTCTTCTTGCAGATTACTTTTTAATGGGTAACAGAGAGAAAGAGATAAAACGAATAACTAATTATTTAAAAAAAATGTGAATATAATTACTTTTTTAAATAATATACAGTGTTAACGAATTTAAAATATGTTTTATGTGATCTCTAAAGTATGTTAAAAGATGAATCTCAATTTAACAAATTTTTCATACAACAAACTTTTTTTTTAAGATTTAAGGGAACCAGGACATGCTCGGAAGTGTAAAATGCCAAAATTAAGACCCTTTGTTTATGAGATATATATCTTTTAAAATTTTCAATAGAGTTTAGTTATTTTACGTTCTTAATAAAGATAACTTAATTATTCTGTAGAACTACAAAAATAACTTTTTAATTCAAAAGTTTTTATTCCTACTTAATTTAAGTAATACATAATTTTTGAGACTCATAATACATACTTATGTTTAGGTACCATTTTTTTAAAAAAGTATCTTTTTTTTATGCCAAATATTTTTTGCACATATATAACACAATACACAAAAAACAGTGAACCTATTTCTTTTAGTGAAAATTTAATATAGTTTCTTTAAAAAAATTATAAAACTTTTTAAAATTTGGAAAATTTCTATTTTTCTGCTTTTTTTATACATAAAACCATTTTTAAAAAGTTAGGCGCTATTTTAATGGGGAAAAAATTAGGTTCACTATATGCATAGGCATCTTGTATAGAAGTATAAAAAATCTGGAATCTTATAGTGCAATAGTTCTTTTTAAAAATGTACCTAAATGCAACAAAAATATGCTTTTAAGAAAAAGTGAAAAAACTAAGGGTCAAAAGGGACGTGGTCATTTGTTTACATTTTATTTTTCATATTTTAGGGCTATTTCATCAACAAACATATAAGTATTATACATTTTTAGGTTCAGAAAAATATGCACTATTTTTTAGAACTAAAATTGAAAAATCAATTTTTTGAAAGCATATGATGTCCTGGTTTCCTTAATGACTTCGTTAAATAAAGATCCGACTGCATCTTCATTCAAATAAATCCAAAATGGTAGCAAGATTCTTACATACATTGATTGTAACTTTTTATTTTCAAGTGACCAGAGTTCTTTAGATGTCTTTGATACAGGAAACGACAGTCCACCTGCAATATCATTGCTTATGTTACCCTTTAAGATCCCATAAATATATGATCCCCTATCAGCCATTATTGTTGCATTTTCTCAAAAAGAAAATCATTGAAAAAGGAACGTTATATCGAAAATGGACAATACCCTAGAATAGGTTTTCACACCCATGCAGGTACTAAAACGCATAGGAGTGACCTCCGTTAAGAGCAGTGTTTACAAGGGGGCTTGAGTCGAGTTTCCTTGCCGTTTGTTAGACACCATTCTTCCAGCTCGTGATTTATGCGGTCAGGGGAACTGGGCATAAAACTTATCTGCCATCGATACTATTATCCCATGCTCCCAGAGCAATAAATTACAAACACTGAAGGACTGCGAGATGTCCAAGATGAAATACAGCCGGAAGGACCATTACTGTCCTTTCCATCCAGAATGCTCAATGTCGATTTATGGGCTAGAAGGGTTGAGGGGTAATGTGTCTGTTAAGAGATGAAGGGACAGAGAGAGGATGTCTCAGTTCTGATCGTTTGAACAGAGGATATAATCAGGTGTTATGTTACTATTGGTAATAAAAAACATCGTTTTGGACAGTTGGATTTGAAATTCGAAATCCTAGGTGAACGCACTGAGTTATTTACTTTGTAAATCATTCAGCTTCGAGTTGTTTTTCAAATGCCAATCGAGTTCAAAGGTTATTAAAGTCTTTGACGTAAAAAAATAGTAAGCCATATCTTGGAACATTTTTTTACGAGTAAGGGAGAAAAAGGACCTTTTAGAACGTAGAAATAACATGTTTTGTAAAGCTATACAAAACTTTGATTATATCATTGAGTTTAATTCCCCTCTTTTTTTAAACAATAAATTTTATGCCTTATTTTGTAATGTTTCGAATTCTGTTTTTCGTTAAGAAAACATGATCTTGTAATCATTAGATACTGAAATTTAAAAAAAAAAACATATTTCATTGCATTTATATGTTCTCATGCTCAATTGTATCTGAAGTTAAATTTGTTTGCGTTATTAATTAAACTGTTAAATTAGTCATCAATAATTTATTATTAAATAAATATATATTATTCCACGAAATGTGGAGCAATTTATTATAAAAAACTGCTTCTTATAATTATAAATTTTAAAAAGCCCGGAGAAATTTAACCAAAAATTCTGCCCGTCAATAGCTGATTACAATGCGTTTCACAACGAGTAAAACTTGTTCTTCAAAAATATGAAATGGATATTTTTAAAATTATACTAAGGTTCATGAAAAAGGTTTACATGATTTATTGTCTCTCATACATACATTTCACTACAAATTTTTATACTGACTTAAATTTTGAGAATAAAAATCTGCTGAGTTTTGTTTTTAACTAAAATATTAGAGTTTCACATATATTTATTTAGAATTATTTATAACTTATTTTTCATTTGCTTTTATACCTCTACATCATTGGATGAAATTAGAATCTATTGCTCAAGGTATTGATTTTTGATAGTTTTTTTTTTTGTTTTGTTTTATCACCCTGTACATCTGCTCATTTATTTACATTATAATGAGTAATATTTTGAAAAAAAATTATTTATTTCTGAGGATTTTTTCTTTTGTATCCTCATTTATATACATGTGTGTAGTAATTTCCTTTAATTTCATCTAAACAACTTTTTAATTTGTAATGGTCCTTACTTACTCTTCAGGACTCTCATGTAAATAATTAATTATAAGCTACACGCCTAACGGGAATAATCATCACTGGATTTCTTGGAAATGAACAGCTTTACGTTTTTAAAGTAAGATTGCATCAGAATGTATCGTAGGAATATCTTTCCACGAATAGCAAGCTCCATCCGCGGAAATCACGCGGATTGTAAGACTTCCGGTTGCCGTTTCATATAAAACCCCGAGACTTTCTAGAAAATTCAGCCCGTCTCTTGTTTTCGTAATGTAACCTGCTGCAGCTCGTATTTTGTTTTTGTGTTGAGCTGTCCATATTTGTTATTACTGTTAGAAATGTCCTTTTACATCAAGTAAATGTGCATCAAATTCAACCAGCCTATTCCATCCTGTCAGCGACATTCACATCCTCAAGTTCATAATGGAAACTGAATTCAACAAATAATTTTAACCCCTCTATAACTACGCTATATATATATATATATATAGAGAGAGAGAGAGAGAGAGAAGAGAGATTAAACGGGGTAGATTACTTCTGTGAAGCAAATTCAAAATAACTAAGAAAAATGAAAAATTTGCAAAGGTATTTCTTCAAATTTTTCATAATTGCCTGTTTATTTTTGATGCACAGAAATAGAAATGCATGACATGAAGTTATACGGAGGGTTCTCTAACATTTAGACAGATTTAAGAAAACCGTTATATGTCTAATATCAAAGAAAAGGGTTCCCACACATTTCTGAATTCATTTCCAGAAAGGAAATAAAATGTCCACCAAGAAAATAAGTTTCTGTTGGTTATATTGGACTATTGTATTTATTTGGTTTATTTGGTTTTATTTATTCATATTATTTCTCTCTCTTTAAAATTTAGAAATATCCTATAAAGTTGTAACTTTTCTTTCTGACATAAAATGAATGTATTTAGATTATTACAAAAAAAAGTTTAACATATTTTATACCTGAAAAAAAATCGAATTAATTAAAACTGGACAGTTAATAAAAATACTCTGCCTTCTACATAATAACTGTAACAAATATTGTGTCATTTTCCACATGAGAAAAGCGTTTCAAGTCCAGTTGCAATTCTAAACATGTTATAGCGAAGAAAATTTTAAAAGCATTTCCTCCCAGAAAACTAGAAAAAATATTTTAAAATGCTATTATAATAATCAAAGCAAAATTAGGTAAAAACATTTTAGGGAACTAGCATATCACAAAAAATTATCTGATTTTAATTTACTCCTTATTGTAAAGCAATACGAGGGCTATATTGGCAATGAGTCTCGTAATTTTGTACCACGGTTAGATGATGAAAAGTCGACGTCATCCTCTCCAAACTTTCACACCACAGAAACGAGAGGACTTTGAGCCACGACAGGTTTAATGTGCATTAAACTCTGGGTCTTTAATAGCTCAAAGTTTCAAGGCCGCAATTCTTACAACGCAGGCCGTGAGTTTCCAACCATAAAAAAATCGGTTATCGCACAAAATGATGCAAAACAATAACTCATAACCAATGATTCCCAAATTCAAATCAATTACTTCGAGTCATTTACTCTAAACCAGTGATTCCCAAAGTGGTCTATATAGACCCCAAGGTTCTACGTCAGCAGGAAAAAGAATTGGGGATCCCTGAAGTGTAAATTGGGGTCTATTATTGTGACTCTCATTTAAACCGTTCGTAAGTTTAATATTAAGTTTTAATGAATTGAATAAATATTCCACATACCAGGGGTGTTACTTATTTACTTTGTAATATTTTATTACAATATAAACACATCACTCTATCTCGAATTAGGGAATATCGTAAGAAAGATTTTAAGTGCTTTTCCTTGTGAAAAGGAATTTCAGCGCGTTTGCAATTCTTCATAACGAAAGGAAAAAAAGGCTGGACGCTACTAATAGAGGAGTTTTAGGATTCAACCTTACAAAATTGATGCCAAATATTGAAAACTTGTTAAAAAGCCTCAGATTCATTAACACCTATTAACACCATTTGTTTACTGCTCAGTTATTTTGTGAAACAGGTACTGAATTTTAATTTAATTAATAAATCTTTAAAATTAAGATGTGCTTGTTTTCTTAAGTTTTTCACATTACAGTTAAAAATTTAAACCTTTTAAAGTATGTAGCAGCTACCAAAAACACATTTAAGATGACGAATTTGCAAAAATTCAATATTAAGTAAGCAGGGGTCTATGAGACAAGAAAAAGTTTTGGAAACTCTAAGCTGTGAAATATTCAATTAATACGTACAAATAAAACTAAATGAAACAAAATTTAATTTATTAGTTATTAATACTAATAAATTTATGAGGCATTCATTTTCAAGCATTGAATTTTTTTTTACTGAGCTAAAAGAAATAAAGTAGACAATAAGCAATACATACATTAGTATGTTAAAGGCCCTGGCTATTGTCCCTTTCTGATTCTAACGATCATTTTCTAGCTTGAAAAATTAGTTTTACATAATATGTACGTTTTTTGCCCAATGTAAGTTTTCGGTATTTGATATTACAATGTTAATAATTTATAGTTAAAAAAAACTAAAAAACACGCTTTTGTAGTGAATTGACCTATAAAGTAAAAAATAATTCTTAATATAAGAATAAAATGTGATTAACGATAAATTAATGTCATTGGAGTAAAAGCGTGGGATGCTCGATATCAATTGTTATAATTTCTCACTAGTTCCATTCCAAAATACAGAGTTAGTGTACAAATACAGTACGAAGTACTCAACGCTTTTACCACAATGGCATTAATTTTCTCGTTCATCATTTTATTCTTATATTAAGAATTATTTTTTTATTTTATAGTTCGTTTTATACTACAAAAGCGGTTTTTTTAGCTTTTTAAACCATAATTTATTTTTAATTTTTTAGTTCGATCTACAATAAAAGCGTGCTTTTTTAGTTTTTAAAACTATCATTTATTTATTTCCATTTTCAGAAAAACTGGGCAATAGTTGATATTATGGTAAGAAATTGTTTACATGAGTGTCTTCGCTTTAAGATTGTAACTTATCTTTTAGTCGCCAAACGTGGAATTAGTTGCCAAATCTGGAATTGGGATCTGTAATTAGTCGCCAAATCTGGAAATGGGAAATCTTTAATCCTGATGATCCTGCTCAGGACAATGGAACAAAATTACGAAACTATTGTACTTTCATCGGTCCTTGACAAGTATGCAAAATTTCGAATTAATCTGACCTTTTAAAGTAAGTAAAAATCGAGATCAAAGATTGAACACTATTAAAAACACACAGCCTCGTAGTTTCGTAATTTATTCATAAGCACACGTGTTTTCCGTACAGAAAGGTTGTGTAGTATAAATTTTATGTTTCAAAAACCAAAAAATCATTTCGAAAGAAAAAGTATAGTGCTTATATATATATATGTAATGCGTATCAAGTATTCTCTATTTCAAAAGAGCGATTTTGCGTCCCATGGTGATTAGTATATGTTGAGAATGTCAAGCAATAACTTTCATCACTGATTATTCAGAGGCACAGCAGTGGCAGGAAACTTGTCTATCTAAAGTTGCTAAAACAGCACTTTCACTTCTTTTTAGTTGTGCATTTTGAAGACATCTAAGCTTGCCTGTTGTGAAACAAAACAAAAGAGTTTTAATTAATATATACTCACAAGCTGTGGAAAATAACATTGATAAAAAAATACAAGCTATGCAAAATTTAAGCCAATTATTAATTTAATAAAGCAGGGAATTGAATTCTTTTACTTATTCTAAAAATCTAAATAGACAATATCCATTTCTTGAGCTGGCAACCCACTCTCCTAACTTCCACACCACATCAACAGAAGGACGTTTGAGCCTCGGCAGATTTAACTTGCATAAGCCCCTCTACAAGGCGGAGCTCCAGCGGTACTAAGCTCGAACTCATGACACGCTGGCCAGGAGTCCATGACCTTGACCACTAGGCTACCGTGGCCACCTTTAAATGGAATATTTTATACTCTAGAATCATATTTCAGAACCATTGCCTAAAATTTGAAATATTTTATCAATTTGGTCTTCTAAACCCTCTTTGGGTGAGCTCGGTTTCTCTTGACATTCATCATCACCACCACCAAGTGGCACACACAAGGAAGAGGGGGGGGGGACTTGATACACTTGCCCTCAAATGGATACACTTGCCCTCAAACGGATACACTTGCCCAGAGTAAATCAGAAGTTTTCACTTCTATCGTGTTGTCATAAGCACCCCCCACACACAAATTTGTACATATATATATTACCTAAGATAGATGAAGTGAAAAATATATAATTTGATACTAAAACAAATCAGCTTTTTTTAATTAGTTATAAATTTGATGATGATAAAAAGTTCGTCTCCCCAAAAATACACTTCATGTTGCGGATACATTAAATCGGAGAAAAATATAAAAAAATTGAATATATAATATAATATTTTTGCAAGATTAGTTAAACAGCAATAAAAATAGGAATATAGTACAGATACAATCATATTCAGTTTTCACAGCATTTATTATATAAATTATTATACTACTTATATATATATATACCTCTGCTGGGGCAAAAACATTTACGCTGCTTATAAAAATAATGCAACTTTTTTTTATCCAAAACGCAAAACATGCCACTTCTATTGCTTAAAGATTAGACAACCATTATTTCATAAGATAACTAGTTAAACAGTAGATTCTAATTTTTAACTGACTCTGTGTGCTATTTCATGAAATATATAACTATTTTATGAAATAATTGATTTCACATTTCAGCGGTAAAATAAATGTACTATAACTTAATATATATACACGGTATACTTTTTTTCGTTAACGTGAATTCTAAAAAGTCATACTAATAATTATACACGATTAATTACTCAATGCCTTTCATTTATACAACAAAATTAAATAGGGTCTAATTAATACGTATAGATAACATAGTAACTATTACATAATTAGATATAACCTTATGTGTGCAGTAGTGCACACAAACATTTTTCAAGGGGAGTCCATGGTCGAAACTCGTATCATACCTCAAGACAACACCAATTGATTCTTCTTATTTTGTCGATTTTGTTAACAGAAAACAGTACAAAATAAATTATTGAATTAATAATTAGCATTAATTTATAAAACAAATTGTTAATTACAAGTAGTTAATAAAATTTTACGTTATATATATATAGGATTATCATCAATCGAAAAAAACTCAAAGGATTTGGAAGGGGGGTGCCCGGAACCCCCCCCCCCGACTCTCCCCCACTGTATATGTGTATAATTTCCTCATTACCCAGTATTTCACAATTTCTCCTTTAAAAATCATTTTTCTCATCAAATAATTTATGAATTATTTCTTTGTTAAGTAGATTACTTGAGTCACATTTTTATATAAATGTAATACGACACAAATATAAGGATGCACAAGAAGAAATGGGTCCAAATGTAAGACGAAACACTCTTCTGGAAATTCTTAAATCTTTCTCTTTGAACAACGACTTCAAGCGTATCAGCTGTCACTTCATCCCCATCTGCTTGGATGGGGATTAGGAAGAAACCCTAATCCGCTCTGCTCGAAAGCTGTCAACTGGAATCTTGCATTTTTTTTCCTCCTTTCGATTTATTTTTTTAATTTTATTTTCAGTTGTGTGTCGCGAGTGTCGTGCGGTCGGTCCGTCTTTGATCGGATTCCAAGAGAATCGGTTTGATTGGATTGGGTGTTAAGTCGGCGGCTTTAGGGCGGTCCAATGACCCCTTGACTCAAACACGAAGATTCTCAACAATGGTGTTCGAAATGCACCTCCTTTTTTTCTAGCGGGGAGGAGGAACGGCTTGTGTTTCAAAAGAATGTATCATTTTTCTCAGTTTTACGGTTACATCACAGACTGAGTAATGTGTATGTATAGGTGTGTGTATCATATTTAATACAATTATTATTTTAAATTTTAGAAGACAAACATGAAGCGAAAAATTAAGTTTCATTTTATTGCACAATAATAATTAAATGTAATAATAGCATTAAAAGCATTTAAAACAATGGAGCAATTTCCAAAATGATGTAGTGTTATGATACATAGATGTTACAAAAGATATTTTCGTAGGATTAATTAATTCTTTGTATTCTTATATAAGGCCCATGTGTGTGTGTGTGTGTTAAATGAAATAAAGGTGGCTTGTAAGGTACCTATGTTCATATTGTTTATTGTTTTGCTATTTCATTTGGGGGGGTGGGTGTAGTTTGTATCTTTGGTATACAGTCATTTTTAAATTAGTTGTGTTTTAAACAGATTAGCAATAATTATATAGATGTGGACCAGTGGCGCACAGAAGGGGGTGTCCTGGGGGTTCGGACACCCCACAAAACCCTTGGGTTTTTTCGATTGATGATAATCCTATAGATATATAACGCAAAATTTAATTAAGTACTTGTAATTAACAATTTATTTTATTAATTAATGCTTATTATTAATTCAATAGTTTATTTTTTACTGTTTTTTATTAACAAAATCGACAAAATCAGAAGAATCAATTGGTGTTGTTTTGAGGTATGATACAAATTGGGGGACTTTCAACCATGGACCCCCTCCCCCTTTGAAAAACTTTTGTGTGCGCTACTGATGAAGACTGGTTATATAATTAAGCTTTTCTCACCGATATTATGGGACATTTAAATAATTTAAATTTAAGCTTACAGGGAAAAGATTGCATTTTACTCCTATCCTAGTTGGTCGTATATCTTTTGTAAGCAAACTTTTGCACCTTTATCTCTATTTTGGAAGGGGGGGGGACAGGTCAAGCATTATTAACTATCTACCAAAGTTAATAATGCTCCGAGCTATAATAGATTTGAAAATTTAATATTCATTTTACAAGATTCATTCAGTGCTGGGTTGGATGATTTTCAAGACGATAAAAAAAATGATGATCTTTTCATAGATCCTTTTTCAATTCCTCTACAAGACATTAGTTGTTACTCACCTGAAGACAAAATCGGGATTTATTAACCTACAGCATCATACTAGACTTGAAAGCAAATATAAGAAATTTATTTCAACTAAAGTGATCCAAATTACATTGAATGTTGGAAATAAATTTGAACCCACAGGCAATTTTCCAAATTAACACCATTTTGATGTAAGATATTGTTGTAGTTTTGGATCAACATATGTTTGTGAATAAAGGTTTTCTATTAAAAAACATAATATATATTAAATCATAATATCGCTTAAAATTAACTGATACACACCTAAAACAACGTAATTTTGTTAGTATCTTCAAGAACCAATTCTAATATAGATGACTTGGTAAAAAAAACTACAAATTAAGCAAGTACTGACTGTTTAATAATAAATTAGAATTAAATTTCTAAAGTTACTTGTTTTTATTGTATACTAAAAAAAGTTAAAAAATTTAATTTAAAAGTTTATTAACAATAAATCCTAGGTATTTATTATATTACTTTTAAAATTTCACTACTTAGACTTGTATAGTGAGTGAATATTAACGTCCCACTGTTCAGCTACATGAGGGCTTTTGGGGACGGTCCGCATAATTTTGAACCATTATCAAATGACGCGGACAACACCTGAGCTGGCATCCCCTCTCCTAACTACCACACCACACCAACGGGAGGATGTTTGAGCTCTCGACAGATTTAACGTGCATCGTACCCCTACACGGCGGGTCTTCAGTGGTACTGGGATCGAACTTATGACACGCTAGCCACGATCCGATGTCTAGACCACTTGGCTACCGTGGCCACTTTTTGACATGTTTAAAAAACATGCTATTTGTGTAAAATTCTCATAAACCAATTAGTAAAATTTTTTCTCCTTCATATATTTTTTTACAAAATTGGAAGTGGCACGCGTAATGATTTATTACGCGTGCCACTCTCACCAAAAAGGTTGGCAGCCAAAAATGTTAGAAGTTTTGGGGTCTTCAAAAAACTGATTCAGTCTTGTATATCTTACTTCTCCATGCAGCCTTTTCCCGACTTCGTTGTTGTTTGGAAATGACTTATAGTTAGAAAATAAATATATATATATATACAGTCAGACCTCCATTTTACGAACCTCTATTTTGTGATCTTTTTCTGGAACCCAAAATATAAAGTATATCAAACATTACTCTCTATTTAACGAATTTTCCACCTAACGAAATTTATTTGGGATTTAGTGATTTCATTAAATAGAGGTCAAACTAAATTAAGGACTTAATTATCAACTCCGTTATTGCAAAACCCAGAAGTAGTTGTAGTTTGTTTTCTTGACATTTTTACATCAGTTATGCAATGAAACTGATTTTAACTGTCGCGAATGCTATATTTCCAATAAACACTTCTTTAACAACAAAAAATAAGTTTTAAGTAACAGTGAAGTTCCAAAACATGTTTTCCGCAGAAGACAGCAAAAACATATAAACATCTCACAGCAGATCTTTTCCATTCTTTATCGACGTAGTGTCGAAATCGGTTTCATGGTCCAACCAAACCCAAAGCTCTCGGTTGAAAAAATTTCCACTGTCACGGTTGATTAGGAATCTGGAGCATAGATCCGAATACTTGGATGATTCCATTGAACTTGCACCCAAAACGGAAAGGTGTCACCTTATCTTGAAGTGAGGACATTGGAATAAGAGTCTGTTGTCAACAAATACCCTTGGTTCACGTTTGGTTGGATTAGTGGGTGCATAGTTTTCAGTGTCATTGTCCGTCTGTGAACAGATATATCTTTTCCTCATGTAATGTAAATATATTATTATATTATTTATTTATAATTGGGATTGTTTCTTTTAAAGTGAAAAAGACCTTTAAAACATGAAAAATGATTAACTGTAAGTAAATAAAATGGGCCGTACATTGCGCATTTTTAAGAATATCTTATATTTATGGTTTTTAAAATAATTCATTATTATTATTTTGATAGCTAATCAGTTATAAATTTAGGAAAAAGATCATGCTAAAAGGATTAATAACCATTTTTCCACTGAATAATTACTGAAACTTAAATTATATATGTATTTAAAATAAAATTAATTATACTCTATCTTACAGATATATAAATTCAACTCTCTCTCTCTCTCTCCGGATTACCTCTACATATAATTACTTTAATAATTCTCAATCAAGTTTGTGTAAATTACGTGAATATGTGAATTTATAACAATGCCATATAATAATTATTTTCTTATAGATATTTGGATGTTATTACGGAATAATATATGACTTCAATAAAAAATGCTTAAATTTATAAAGTTAAATTTTTGAAAAAAACGTAGTGAAATAAAAATGAAACTAGTAAAAAATAACTTTTCACATTTTTTTAAAAAGAAATATTATGTATATTCTATAGTCCCCGCCCCCCGATTCTTAAGAAATAAATTCTATAAAAGTAATGCATAACGTTGCAGCTTTAAATAAATAAACACACAATTACAAGGAAAACTTTAAAAGAATGGACAGAAAAAAACTTGTACTCTCTACCAAACTTGCAGCGAATAGTTAGCATATTATCAGGTCATTAAAATCTATAAACATAAATGGTTTACATTTCTTTTTGACTTCATTATTTTTTTTATCCACCAAAAACATTGATATACTTCTTATTTGAAACAAAGAAACTTTTACTAAGATTCGGCATTTGCAAGTTATTTTTATCAAACAAAATTGAAAATTTAGAAAATTTGTATTTTATTAGCTAAAAAAAAATCATTTTTCTTTTGCTAATAGATAAACATTACTTTTTAATGGGATAAACAAAACTTATTTTTCTGTCTTTGGTTAATTTAACTGGATGTTGATGCTATTAACATGCAGTGAATGAACTGATGCTAGCAGACTTAAAATAATAATATGAAGATATAAGAATTCAAATGCATATATATTTATATATATATATATATATAAGCAAATGCTATAGAGAGTCCACAAATATTATAAACAATCACACTTATCTAATTAAAAAACTTGAAAGTTTCATTTTCTATTCATTTATTCATTCCACTCTCAGAATCTTGCCAGTTTGTATGTAGATCGCTAGACTATCTCAATTCCATGCACCAGAATTTTTTTTTAATGTTCGAACAAATTGTGCTAATAGGATTTAAATTCAATATAGTCAAAAGTATTTATTTATCTAATATTTATGGCTTAATTTATATAGTTTAGATTTTTCAAGCAATACCAAAAACTTCCCTGAAATCAAAATTAGTATTTAAAAGTTACCATGGTAATGTATTGTAAGTTTTCGTGGATTAATTTCTGCTTGAATTGATATTTAATATCGCAAACCAAAGATGTCAAATTAGACGCCAGCAAAGAACATTTTTACGGCCCGGTCTATTGATCGGCCCACAATAATATATAATAAAATAAAATAAATTTCCTTCGGAAAATAGGAAAGATAGCAGAGAGAAGAGACATCAAGTGTCAGGACGTAAACATTAAGTTTTTCTTGTTCTTTTATATTTGTTTATTATGTGATGTATTATTCGAAATAAACCTACGTTTCTATGAAATTAATTTTTTTTCTCCCTACCTAAAGTTAAATGTTGTTTGTTTGACCCAAGTTAGCATTGGAGTTTGACACTCTTGTCGCAAAGTAATTCACAACTAAGGTAACTTCATGCAATAGCAAATTTTAAAATAATTTTTGAGATTTCAACAAATGTGTTTTAAGTGTGTTTATATCAATTTCGTTTTTGTTTATTTCAACCATCGACCGTTTTACTATAAAGGGTTTGAAACAGACTAGCTGAATTCTAAACACAAAGAAATGAAAGAGAAATATATATTGAATTGTGTGTGTGTGTGTGTGTCTTACGACCTAATTCCTTTCTAAAAGGTAGTAGTCTAACTAACTTGAAATAGTAAGTTGTACTAACTAATCTCGTTAAACGGATTCATATTTTTTCAAAATTATTTTCATTCAGATGGCTTATAAAAATTGCCTTTAAAACACAAAAATTCAATTTATATATATATATATATATATTTCTATTCAATTTATATATGCTTGTATATTATACTTAATGGGAAAAATAAACCATATAAATTCTAGTGTACGTACTGAATTGTTTCTGGGAGCATTTTAATCATACCCCACTGACAGTGGCGCACACAAGGGGGGTGTCCTGGGGTTCCGGTCACCCCCAAAGCCCTTGAGTTTTTTTGATTGATGATAATCCTCTATATATATATATATAATGAAAAATTTAATTAAATACTTGTAATTAACAACTTATTTTATTAATTAATGCTAATTATTAATTCAATAATTTATTTTTTACTGTTTTTTGTTGACAAAATTGACAAAATCAAAAGAATTAATTGATATTGTCTTGAGGTATGATACGAGACTTTCGACCGTGGACTCCCCCCTTAAAAAATTCTTGTGTGCGCTACTGCCCACTGCAGTTATCTTTATTTGCTTACTATTTAAAAAAATATTTATCTTTTTAATAAATCGTAAGTTGCATAGCTTGTAAGGGAAAGAGGTTCCTACAGATTAAATGATTATATAATCATCACCATAATTGTCATGATACATTAATACTATGATTAAAGTATTTGTCTTTTCAAATCAAGTACCTTTTCCAAAATGTTTTTGTTATATCCAACGCCTATTAAATACTTTGCGGATACTTCTCACTTGCTAACCGGAACATACACACGCACATATCTAACCATAGTTTGACAATGGAGTGCAACTGCTAGCGATCGAGTTGCAGGAAGTGTAGTAAGCGTTGGGCGTAAAATTGGATTTTCTGCCTGTCACCCAACTGCGAGGGTCAAAGGTTATTGTCCACTCTAACAGAAGAAAGGTTCCGATCCCATGTGGATCCCCAAATCGCCTTTTCCCAGAAGGAACCCAATCTGGCTATTTAAAACTGGCTGAAAGAGAGGGTTGGAAATATATAAATATACAAGAAAGGGGAGTCATAGAGGGGCTGGAAGAATATCCTGGGGAAGGTGGGAGCTTCATTTAAATGCATAGGGTATGACTGGCATAATTATAAATATTACAGACAATTCAATTATAAATATTTAATTGCTAATTAATTTTTTAAGTAAAAATTTACATTATTTGGACAAAAATGCTAGATAAATATAAATTAGTAGTAATGAATAGTAATTTTGCTGTGACAGTTGTGACGGATCTACTACGCGACTTTAAGGCAAATAATTATTTCAACCAACCTTCACCGAAGGTAAGAAAACGTGATCATGCAAATTAAGGTATCCGATTAGGTTAAAAAAGTGTTTTTTGACAAAAATGTTGAATTTTTTTTTTATGATTGTAAAACAAAGCCTTAACCTTTAAGATTCCAAAACAGTCTTTATTTTAATTTTACGTAAGTTAGAACTCTAGATATAGCAATTTTAATAAGTCATAGTAGTTGAAAACGAAACCGGAAGTAATGTCATCTGGACCGGAAGATGGAGTGTTTAATTATTATTTCCCTAAAATGGAATTTCAAAAACCAAAATTTTAATTATCTGTTTACTAAGCCACAGTTTGATAATAATTATTTCAAACAATTTTGTTGCAAACGATTGGCAACGGTATTTTAAGACTATCACTATTCCGTGTTTGTTTACGTTCGACGTTAGATTTACCACGCCTATCTTAATTCTGTTTTTTCTATATTTTGCTTTATATTTTTAGAATTTAAATTATTTTAATTTAATCTTAAATTTATTTTACCTGAAATCATGGATAAATGTCGTTCATATCGTCCCCGTAAAAGAAAGTTTCATGGAAACCAAAATACATGCACTGAAATGGCTTCATGCAAGGAAGAAATTATGACCGCCAGTTCACTGAAGCTGCAGCATTGCAATCAGGTAAATGATGATGAAAGTAATACAGAACATTTAACTGGAAACAGGTTGATTGATCTGGAAATTTTAATTGGTATTTTTTCCTTATTGTGTTGCCCAACTAAAGAGTGTACAGCAGGAAGTCTTTATCTTGTGGAAGATTCAAGGTTTGGATTATCTTTAAACTTTTCTTTGCACTGCAAAAATTGCAGTTTCATATCAGCATTTTGTACTTCTAAAAAGTTAGACAAAATGAATGAACTCAATACTCGTTTTGTTTATGGCTTAAGATTGATTGGTAGAGGTGTCTCAGCAGAAAGAAAACTTTGTGCTGTTTTGAATCTACCTCCCTTTCTCTCAAAGCTTGCATTCCGCCGACAAGAAGAAAAAAACTCCTCAGTGCTGTTACTTCCATTGGAGAAAAAATAATGAATGACCCAGCAAAAGGTATTAGGCAATTAAAAAAATCTATACATGATACTGTAAATTGTGGTGTTTCGGTGGATGGTACCTGGCAGCGTCGTGGTTTTTCTTCGCTAAATGGTTGTGTTAGTGCAATATCTGTCGATACTAGGAAAATTGTTGACTTTGAAACTTTATCTCAGTTTTGTAGAAAATGCAATTCAAAGACGGAGCAACAAAATTTGAAATTGTGGTGTAATCATCATAAAGGATCTTCATCCAGTATAGAACCGGTTGGGGCTTATCGTATTTTTGAGAGGTCGGAAGATCATAGAATGTTACGATACATTGACTATTATGGGGATGGAGATTCCAAAGCTTTTGATGCCGTGAAGAACATTTACGGGAAAGATTCTGTTACGAAGCTAGAATGTATAGGGCATATTCAAAAAAGAGTTGGAACAAGGCTTCGAAAATTGAAAAGCAGAAATAAAGGACTCGGGGGGGGGGAGGTAAATTGACTGATGGTTTAATTAATAAGCTACAGAATTACTATGGAATTGCTATTCGAAGCAATATTGGGAACTTGGACAAAATGTAGTCTGCTGTTATTGCTGCCTTCTTTCATTGTTGCTCATCAAAACATCAGCCAAAACATGGACAGTGCCCTGTCGGAGCTGAAAGTTGGTGTAAATTTCAACGGGCTAAAGCTTCTAATATTGTGTATCAGGATAAATCCTTGGGACTGCCACGAAATATTGTTAACACGATAAAGCCAGTTTATATGGATTTGTGTGACAGAAATCTTTTAAAGAAATGTTTACACGGCAAAACTCAAAATCCGAACGAAAGTTTTAATGCAATTTTGTGGCAGATATTACCAAAAGAAGTTTTCGTTGAGTATCAAACATTACGTTTAGGAGCGTATATTGCTGTTGTGCAGTTTAATAATGGCTTCCAGGGATTAATTTCCATATTAAATGAAATGGGTATTGTTTCGGGCTATTATACTGTACGGAAACAAAAAACCTTCGATAATGAGCGCATCGCAGATTCAAAACGTCACTCACTGCCAACAGCAAAAACTGCAGAAGAAAACTTAGGGCCATTCGAAAAAAAAAAGAAATATAAAAATTGAGGAAGAAGAAGGAATAACATACAAAACTGGAGAATTTTAAGTTGTTTTTTTAATATTTACTTTATGTAACTTATAAGTATATTTTTTAAATGTGTTTTTTGAAGAATGAAATTTTCACGATAATTTTTGCACGAAAATTAGGATATCTCCAAAACAATTATATAAAATTCAATGAAATTTGCAACATATGTTATAAGCCCTTGAGAGTGTAGCAAACCGCAGGTTTTAAGATACTTACATTTAATCACATTTTATAGTCCTTTTTAGCTTAGAATATAGAGTAATTTTAACGAAAAATCATTAACGTGAAGTTCAAATGCTTATTAAATATTTATTTTTGAAAATATTTTTTAACCTGCGGTTTGCGACACTTCAGGTGGATCAATAAATATATCAATGCAATTAAAATTACATTATGTCCAATATATATTTTTTTTTGCGTTGTTTTTCCTAAAATTAAAATTTTTAAAAATTTTTTAGAAAAATAATTTTTTTTTTCAAAAACAGAGGTGATGCATGGTATTTATTTCATAATTATAACTCTTTAAGCATATTTATGTTCTTTAAAACAATAAAATTCTTCTGATAATCAATTTTTGAAAAATTGGTCTTCGAACCTAGTCGGGTGTCTTAAGTTTATTATATAAATTCTGTATTCTCGCGAGTTTTGAGAGTTAGTGAAGTGAGAGTTCAAGAAGTGAAAATCTAAGAGTGTTAAATTGAGAATGGAAGATTACCAAAGTGAGGATCGCTCGAAGGCGTGGTGATCACACACACACAAGTCGACCGTTAGTGTACAAGGCCTCAGCTATAGGATTTTAGAAGTACAAGAGTTCATGTACGGTGCTTCTTATTTAAATAGAAGTTAGAGAGTAAATTGTTAAGCGTCTGAATTAGAAACGAGCTAGTATAAGTTATCATAGAAATTAGTTGAATGTCTGTAAATATTATCCCCATGCTAACTGGTCTCACCTTCGCGCTCTAAATATTGATCAAATTATCTTAATTGGATTATTATTGTGTCTGTGTTAATTCTTGTGACAGATAAACGGTTTTAGTGAATCATGTCGTCTGATCAATTAGTTGCTCCCACACTTCCAGCCGGGTCCGAAAGTAGGCAAAGGGGAATTAAAGGGAAGTTGGAATAGTCCCCCATTACACAGTAATCTAGTTAATTGTAGTTATAATTCAGTGCTATCCTTCTCTAAGGAAATGTCATTTAGTGGTCAAACTGTTTGTGCGGGTTAATTATTTGCAGTCTCTTACGAAAGAAAGTAGACAGGTGTTTAATTAAATTATTTATATTTAATATTAAATCTTCACACACACACATGATTCTAAGCGGAAACTGGATTCCTGATTATTTATCAAGTATATCTTTTTCCGCTTGTTTCTGCTATAAACCACTAAAACATTTATCTAGATCAGTGGTCTTCAAACTTTGCCGATTCATGGAGCCCTAAGAGGTGTAAGGTGTTTTGTCAGAACCCCATTTCACACACACACACTGAGAAGAATATATCTTAAAATAATATTTCAGTAGATCAACATGTTTTTGAAAAAACTAATGAAACTTTATGATAATTTACTCAAAAATATTAATCTGCCATGCTTTATATTTAGTAGCTGCGATACGTGTTTGCATTTTTTAACACAAAATGTAGAATAGCATTGAGATTATCTGCAATCTCATTCCCATCCAGCGTTTAATTTGTTTTTGTACATTATTTTGAAGCCACTGACGTTGAGAAATATTTTTCACTTAAATACATTATTCTGATTGGCATCCAAATGTTTATAACTGTTAGAGAAATCTTATTATTGTGTATGAATTTGCAGCCTAAATTCAGGAGCCGTTTTTGCTTAAAGATAGATTTTAGCATCGAATTTTTTGATATGTTAATAAGGTTTCCTCTCTCCTTCATTGTAGGTGTTTTTTCCTCAAATGCAAGAAGGTACATTTTCCATTAGAGAACTATTTAAATTTGCAAAACATTGTACTAAAGAATAAAAAAAATATTTTGTCGATGAACACGTGGTAGTAAACAATGGAATATTTAGAATCTAGAAAGTAGTACATGTAAAGAAAAGCGTTTTAATACTCTTTTACTATGCTATATCAAAATTTTATGAAAGTATTAGAAAATAGAATTTTCCGTTTTAAGGACTGGGATCAATTTCAGATACTTATGGTTATATAAATTTCATGTTGTTGTTGTTTCTTATCCCAGATGGTGTAGCTCAGCTACACCATTTCCATAAAACCAAAAATCTCCAAAAAAATTCAGAAATAAGATAGGATTTTCTAAAACCTCGTCATATGAAAAACTCAAACAATTCAGAATATGACTGGGAGAGGCCTGATCAGCCTCGCACCTAGGACATTCTGGGAAGACTTTCCGGCCCTGTTGAAAAGTCAGAGACTTGATGTGGCCACTAAAAAAGCGCGACCTGATAGTACATTTGATATCAAGGTTAGGAATATTAACTACTGTTCTGTTTTTAGATTTGAACTTATTGCAACTTATAGGGGATTGCAATTTATTGACACTGCTTCTGACCTTGTCTTCAGGGACATTTGGATTTTAACTGACAGCCGTGCTTCTATACAGCATCTTTCTCGTTGGACAACTGTTGGGGATATGTGACAAGCCTGAATATTCTGGATGTTGTGTTTCAACTTTCTTCTAGACTCTGTAAATACTTTCAATGGGTCCCCTCCCATATTGGATTGAATGGTATAAATTTCATAGAGAACATGATTTTTCATTTTGAATACTCAGTTATAATTTTCCTTCGATTTTTTTTGTTGAGACTTGTGAAATCCCTGGGTATGCCACGTGGAACTCCAGGGATCCGTGGAACAAAGTTTGAAGATCACTGATCTGAATGTACAAGATGAGTATAAAAACGAAAAAATTCGGGGTCCTATAAAAATTATTATAAATATTAAGGGCAGTGTGCAATCCATTTGAAATTCCCTTGATTTAATTGCTGTATAAAGGAAAGTATCATATTCAACTTATTTCCTTCTGCGTTATAAGTGCTATTTTGTAACTTTTTATTAAAAAAATCATATGTTCGAATCCATTTCCTTAATATGAAAGTGATAAAGTTTTTTCTGGGAGAATAGGGGCTAGAGAGATATTAATTAAAAATTGCAAGGAAAGCTACAATAAAAAAATTTACATAAAAAAAGGAGAAAAAAATTGTAATTCTTACAAAACATTCTCATATTGAAAGAAATATCTTGAACTGGTTATTTTTGTACCTATGGATAAATTGACTCCATAGATGCAAAAGTTTTTAAAGACGGTTTTTAATATATTCAAAAATCTTTAAGAGATATTGAAAAATCGAAAGGAACACGCAAGGATTCTTGTTAAATTTTTTTGCTCATGCTAAGTTTAAAATATACCAATATATCAAAATAATCAAAATCATTTTATATATCAAAATCCTTATTTAAAGCCTCCAGCATAGCGCTTAAAATAATTATATCAACTTTTGTAAAAAAAAAAAATTATAATAAGTTTTTAAGTCATTTTTTTTCAAGATTAAACTTTATAAAATAAATACCTGAACTTGTGTTTTTAGTTCACTCTTATTGATATTAAATATATAAAATGCAAAAAAAAAAAAAAAAATGCTTATAATTTATTTATTTTTAATTGTAGGGAAAGTTTTATAAGATTTAAAATTTGAATACACATGATCTAAATCTCATTAAACAAAATTAGATAGTACTTTGATCTAAATAATGAATTTCCAACATTGAATAAAAAATATATATATAACCTGAAGACTGAACAAAAAATGTATTTAACATTGTAACTGAGAAAAGCCAGTTTTATTTTTTTGCAATACTGTCTTAGCATATATTTATACATTCTTGTTATATACATATATATATAATATGTGTATTTGAATGTTTAATTAATATTGCATTAAGTTCCTACATCTATAATGCAATTCTAAATTGAAAATCTTGTAATATATTATGAACGTGATACGATATAATACAAAATGCGTGTAAGAAATATATAACATGCATATACCACGATATTTTAATATGAAAAAAATAATCTATAGAAAAAAATGCATTTTTTCGTATATAATTAGAGAAAACTGAATACATAAACATAAGTAAGTATGATATATAAATTGAACAAATTTAATAAATATGTAACACACTTGATACAAAAAAAAATTTCATACTTTTTTATTTGATTGGGTAAAGTAGCATGAATCAAATTAGACGAGTTCTAAAACTTTAAAATAAATGCTTCATGCGTGTATTTATGTTCCTAAGAAGAAAAAGAAAATACACAGAATTACTGACTTACAAATATTTTGTGATTCCTACTTATTAATATGTCTTTCTCACGAAATTGATACCTCAAAACTAATTTGAAATAATACTCTTTAAAGTTTTATTGAAAAAATAAACTTCTGCCTCCTTAAGGTAGAAATGTGATACACAAATTACTTCAAATACATAAAAGCGACTGAGAGAGAGAGAGAAAGACAGAAGAGAGTTAGCCGAGATTTTCACTTCCAGTTTGAGTTTTTAGATCCAATCAGACAGTTAGAAATTCCTTTCCTTCAAGTATTAAATTACTCGGTACTTTGAGAGCAAATGACCATTGTGAAATGTTCTCAGAACAAATTTCATGGACTGGCGAATTCGATTTGTCCATTCTAGTGTGGAGTCTCCTCCGTTTTATGGGAGACTCAGTATCAGAGTGTCTGCTAATTATTTTAGGTTAACAGATATATATTTTGATTACTTAATTAAGTAATTGATCTTCTTCGCATGACTTCGCATACTCAATAAATAATTTCATCAAATATTTGTGTTCGTAATTATTTCTTAGTATTTTGTGTCATGTTAACAACTATCGTCTGGTTAGATTCCATTCACAATAATGCATAATTAATAGATTTTTTATAGTTATTTCTTAGTGTTTTATATCATGTCGACAACTATAGTCAGGTTAGGCTCGATACATAATTAATAGATTATTCGAAATTATTTCTTAGGGCTTAATGTTTTGTGTCCTGTCGAAACTATCGTCAGGTTAGATTCGATTCACAATGATACATAATTAATAGAATATTTGTGATTATTTCTTAGTGTTTTGTGTCACATCAAAAACTATCTCATCAGGTTAAGCTTAATTATCAGTTGCGGATGAAAATCGTAATTTTGAATCACGGTCAAGTGACAAAGACGACATTTGTGCTGACAACCCTCTCTCAAAACTACCACACTACACCAGTAGGAGTATTTTGAGCCACGACAAATTTAACGTGCATGAGCCTTTCTGCAGGGCAAGTCTTCATTGCAACAAGGGCTCGAAAACTTATGACAAGCCGATCAGAGCTTGTGACCATAACCACGTGGCATACAATTCCACAGCCCTTGAGGAATCGTCGACACCTTGAGGACTTCAATCACAATGGAAAAAATCCTTATTATTGTATTAGTAGAGTTTACACTTGGTGTTCGGTTAAAACATGAAAAGAATTGAAATAAACTTAGTAATTTAAAATAAAATACTGTAAATTTATATGTTTGGCTACTGTAAGACTTATACTTTACACCTCTTTAAAACACTATCTTTACAATTAATCTAGATAAAATCTAAATAAGGTAAAGAATCAATTCATCCTTTTAAAGCTAAAAGTAAATTTTCATATCATTTTTTCCACCGTTCCTTTTTATAAGCACAGAAGCTTAACCGTACGACCTTAGTTTAATATTTGTCTCCGGTCGTCAAAGGATGGCTACTTTCAACGAAAACAAGTTAGCAGTTGTTCATTCCGTGAATGAATAACATCGCTTCTGGTTGTTGGTGCAGTGGAAGAAACATGAAATAATCTCTTGAAAGAAAACATGAAAATTTCATTCTTTTCTTCATGTTTCAGTTCCCATCCGTCATTTGAACAACAACAGAGAGAAAAAAAAAAGAAGTATCCGTTAGGAGGGGCCACTTAACAATGCGACCACCTTAAAGTTCTTTGACCTACACGCAAGGTAACCCGATCGGTCCAAAGGACTAGAGCCAGAAATATGGAGGTTAGAGGTACCGGATCCATATGCGCCTTATTTTTATTTTATTTTTGATTTACAAGTCAAAGGGGTAAGGCAAGGTGTTTAGTTGTGGTGGGCTGGTGTCCGAGGGAGGAAATATGGCTGCTTATAGAGAAAATGTGATTGACAACAATTGATGATGCTGTCGTCGACCTTTTCTTTGGTCATGTGTTACTAACTATATCACTTGAATATGTATCTATGGGAACGAAAGGTAATCTTTCAACGCATGTTAAAAATAATATTTCTGGACTGGTTGTGCCGGTAACGTTGTCCTTGGAAAAAACATGCTGACTTTTTGTCAAATCAAAACTGACAACAACAGAGGAAAAAAAAAGCGGAAGGAATAAAAAACGAAGAGATCTCCTACATAGAATAGAGATTTTATACTTTTAGATGTAATTTTTTTTTTTTGTTTTGTTTTTTTGACAAATGCACGCGCATATCTTTGTAGGTGCGGGAAATAATTATCTGTATTTTTAGGATATCACTTATAAGATACATTTATTTTCTGTATTAAAATTATCATTTAGATGTTTGCCCAACTTGAAAAGCGGACGCCACTTAGTACAACATATCATGTTCAAAAAAAAAATTAAGGAATATTAACAAATGCAATAGTAAGTACCAAATATTTTGCATACTATATATTTTAGAACATTGTTTTTTTTAATGTTTTTCAAAAGATAACAGTATTATAGCTACAGTAATTCATAAAATGCATTTTAACAAGGTATCTATATTACGTAGATGATTCTTAAAAATGTGTTCATGTTATTTGTTTTATTATTACATTCCTTAAAATTCTATGGCTTATTAAAGTTCTATGCATAATCTAAAATTCTGAATAATTATGTGTTTAATTTAAATGATTTTGAATTGCAATACGCTTAAATATAACGGCAATTTGAGAAAAATTCGAAAACACTACATTTTTTTAAGCTTAAAAACATAGGAAACTTGTAGTTAATTTTTTTGTATGGATTTCGCGGATGGTTCTAAAATAAATAAAGCAGTTCTTTGTGAGTATTGAAACATTTTCGCAAAAAATATTTTTCAAATGTTTATATTATTAATATATGTAATTATGATGTATATAAACATTTAACTATGATTCTAATTATTTCGTAAAATTACGCATAATACCGAGCAAAACTAAAAAAGACGAAGGAGTTGTAATAAAATCTAGAATAATACTTTTTACTCTTTTAGAAGCTCAAATGAGAATGCCGTAAAAATATAAAGGAAGTAAGTAGAATGAAGCAATGAGAAGTAGAATGTGTTGCTTGCAGTACAGAATTTGTGAACTCACTTCATAGTGCATGATGTTTCAGCGAGATTATGCAATCTATTCTTCAACTTCCTCCTCTTCTGTTTCAGCTGAAGCTCCAGCAACCAAAAGCCAGGATTGAAAAGTTGACATTCTCTGGATCTCTCTCCATGAACTTTTTGCACACCGCCACTGCATCCTAAAATAATCAATTAAGAGTCGGAATTACATTAATCATGTACAATAGATGTTTAAAAGGAATAACTAAATGTCTTTGATAAATTTTTAATGCATAAAAACAATTTGATTTCTTTCATGACCGAAATTTAAAACTACAATTGTTATCAATATGCTATAAAAAAATCTTTATATAAAGTAATTAAAAAAATAAACAACTTATACTGCCCTTCTTTGCATTCTTAAAGAGTAAATTATTTTGATTTGGTGTAGAAAACGTTTTCAGTATGTGTTCAAAAATATCAGAGTCTCTGAATAATTAATTTAAAGTATATTGAACTAAAATGAAAACATTTGAACTGTAGTATAAAATGAAGAAATGATATACATATAAATAAAATCAAGGCAACTTAAAATCAAATAGTGACATCTTAAACTCTTTCATATTTAATAAAGAATATTAGTTTTAAATGCATAAAATGATATGAATACAATGAAAGACAGAATTTTTTTTTCTTAGAATAGCAGTTTTTAATTTTTAGTCTTGTAATGACGGTAGGGTTTCCCAAACCATCAGTGTACGAGAGTTAGAAGGAAAAACTAGTCACACGCATAATCAAAACAACAGAATTTATTTACAAAGTTCAAAAAACGTAACAAACTTGAACAACCAAGATTAGGCATTAATACCGCAAACTAACTAAAGGAGCAAGAGCGAGGAAGACGATATAAGTTAATTTAGTATAACTTACTTTAAGCCAACGCTAATCTGGATCAAATATCAAATTACCAATCATCAATTATAAATATTAAGCAGGTAATTTAATACACACCCTCATCTAGCTTTCTATTATGTTAATCCTCACTGCTATCCTTTAGCTTCTCTAACCTAGAGGTTCCCAAACTTTTTTGTCTCGTACACCCCTTGCCATGTTTTTTCGGTTTGAGGTAGACCCCTGCTTACGTAATATTAAACTTTTGCAAATTTATTAACTTAAATGTGTTTATGACAGCTGATACAAAGCTACTTACTTTAAAAGATTTAAATATTTAACTGTAGTGAAGTTGGGAAACAGTGAAACTTAAGAAACACATGTTAATTAATTTAAAATTTAAGTGATGCATAAAATAACTGATTAAAAAAACAAATGTTTATAAATGATAGGATGAATCTGGGGCTTCAATAACAAATTTTCAACATGTCATCCATTTTGTCAGGTTTAACCCTAAATAACCTCGGTTAGTAGTGTCCAGCCGACAACCGCGCTGAAACTCTTTCTCTAGGAAAAGCAATTCAAAAAACTTTCTCCAATACTCTATAATTCGGGGTAAATGACAGGCTCTTTAAAGCCAAAATTGCTGACATCAGTTTCTAAGCTTTACTTAAATATCACTCCCCCCCCCCCTTGTTGCTTCCTATTCCGATCAGTTATTAACTCTTGTAATATAACTTTTTTTTCAATGTGACCATAGGAATTCATTGCTTTCTGTGGTAATTACCAAGTAAATACCTTCTCAAACCTAGTTTCAAAATCTGAGTAAAGATAATCAAATGTGAAACGTATGTTAAGGGGTCTCAGGGTGTTAAAAATGTTTCCGAGAGCACAAAAATATGAACAATTTTCGACTAGAAATAATTCTTTGAGGTTAAAATGAAATAATTTGATTCTTTTACACATTTTTTATAAAGGAATAAAGCTTCAAAAAAAGTATAAAATGTCTAAAAATATAATCATAATTTTAAAAATAATAAGCACATAAATATAAGAAAAATTTTTGTAAGAAACAAATAGTAAGTTTTAACGACGCGCATGATATTTTCTGAAATAATAATTCTAATTACTAGCAATAAGTTGATTTATAAAGTCAAATATATCCTTATTAGATGGTAGCGATTAGATATAAAAAGAATAAAAAATAATATTTTTAAAAATAAAAAAAGTACATTTTTAAAATTTTTTTTCAAAAAATTTATTTTTTTTAAATTTTTCAAAAAATTACAAAATATGTAATACTATAAATAGCTAGGATTTAAAGATTATGATAGAGTTTATAATTCTGTAAAGTTTTATGCATCAAAGTATGATAGTTTTTGAAACGCAATGCGCGTAAGTGAAAAAAACACAAACTGAGAAAAAAGGCTTTAAAGTTTTAAATTGAATTTGAGAAAATAAATTTTAAAACTTACATGCTAAAATGCTCCAGGATCATAGGATATGCCTTCCTGTTGCTCAAACAGCTCAATTTCTGTACTCTTTTTAATTTTTTTAATCTCTGCGAGCTTCAAACGATGACGTTGAGCTCCTCTTTCTTGACGTAAAGATTCGACGATTGTCACGTTCAGCCAGGACACACAAACATTTTTGTTAATTTTTAAGCCAAATTTCTCTAAAATAGTAATAAGTATTTGATTTCCATCATTAAAAATGCTGGTTGCTAGATTTGCAGCAATCTCTGCAATCTGAAGGCTAGAATCAATCGTCTCGGACAAAACTTCCAGATTAATGAATTTAAACTTTCATTAGGATTCTGTGTCTTACCTCCTAAGCATTTCTTCAGGAGTGCCAGATGAGATAAGTCTGCAAATACAGGCTTAATTACATCTCGAACAGCTTTCGCAACTGAGGGTTTGTGTTTATAATTTTGTAAATTATTATTAATTGCGGCATTATACTTACACTATGTATTTGGATTTGTAGGACAAAATCAGTGCATCGGTTCATCATCGGTGCTGCAAGAATGACCCCGAACAGCCCAAATGGCTTTCCGCATTTCCTTTACACTAGTAGAATTGCATCGAATAGCATTACCATAGTAATGCGCAAGCTTATCAATTAAACTATCAGTTAACCTACCTTTACCGCCTATAGTTTTACCATCAGATAATTTCTTCTTACCATATACTAATTTAAGCTTCCTAAGTCTTGTACCCATTCTCTTTTGCACATGGCCTACACATTCTATTTTCTGAATAAGATGGTCATAGCCGTATGGATTGTTTTCAGAAAGGGCATTGAATGTTTTTGTGTCGCCATCTACTATGTAGTTCGAATATTTCAGGTTGTGAAGCTTTTCTGATCGATTAAAAATCCTCAACATCCCGTCAACCTCCATCTTACCAGCAGAGCCAGAATAATTTTTTCTACATGAAATCTTATGCGCTCTTTGCATTTATTGTACTTGATACCAAACTTTACCCCTTTATAACTGTCGCTTCATTTGCAAAATGAGGACAACACTTCCCGATCCAAAACCTTACCTGTTTCGCTCCCTATTAGAGTACATACTCCAATCAACGATGAATGTCCTCTCGTCTTCCAGGTCCCATCACCACTTACCGTTAAAATGTTATCAGGTAACGAAGAATTTTCTTCGACAGCTGCCCTGTTCATGCTTTCTTCGGCGACTTCCTTCATAACAAGTGAAAGTTTATTATTAATAACATCATATGATTTTTGTTCAACAGGATTAGGAAGACTCATTACAGAACAAAAGGTTTTTAATGACTCTAAACCTTGACCTATGCATCCATTGCTAAAATAGATCTTCTGTTAATTTCTGGAGCATTATTTTTATTCCCAATGTTTTCACAGCTTGAAAAAGTACAAATACTCCCACATTTTTTACAATGTATTTCAAAATTCGAACATAAACCACGAGTGGATTTTTCATTAATTGTTAATGGTTTATGACATTTTAAACAGCATGATACTGACAAAATAGAGCTAAAGGTTTAAATAAAATCAAAAAATACGATATTCTTTGAAGTTTTCACTTACCTTAACAAGATTTGACTTTAATGAAGTCAGAATTCCTGAAAGTTTTTTACTAGAAGCATTTTTCATTTCGGCACACTTACTTGTACTTTTCATTTCTACACACTTCTTCGTATGTTTAATATCTGTAACATGTGAGTCACTTACCTTTAAATATTTATTTCCTAAATCTTTTCCTGGGGCACATTGCCCAACGATTTTTTCAAAATAAAACAACAAAAATCTTCGCTTTAGATAAGCGTTTTAAAAAAACGTGTACTAAAGTAAACACAAGAGAATCAAAACACAGCAGAATGAATGTGTTGAGTTGCAGGCTTCCTTCTGATCAACTCAAGCGCTTAAAATATTTCATGAGGCTTATTAAAAACAAAAAAATAAATGGTATGCATGAATTTAAAAATAAATGGGCGTGGCATGTGTCCATTTAAAAGTTGTTATGACTAAATTGCTGTTTGCAATTTTTTGAATAACTTTCGAAGTTTTTAGAGTATTGTCACGTGGTTAGTATCAAAATGTTCAGAAAAAAATGAAGAACAAGATATATTTTTTTCGAAAATTCGAAAAAAAAAATTTTTAACACCCCTTAGACCCCTTAAAACGTTATTT